>JAVTVY010007723.1:0-47230 GCA_036873755.1 Hanleya hanleyi
CTCGGTTAATATTGTATGGACAAGTATGGAATTTGCAGGATATGTGGAGAGTGCCCTGTAGTTGTGCAGTGTGAAGTTTCTCCGCGTTTCGCGTATATTTCAAGAGTTATGGCCCTTTTGTTCTTGAAATCTTTGGGAATTGGGACTTGTCCGGGCTGGATCTCGGTTAATATTGTATGAACAATTATGGAATTTGCATGATATGTGGTCAGTACCCCATAGTTGTGCAGCATGAAGTTTCTCTGCTTTCGGTTATATTTTCAAGAGTTACCCTTTGTTCATCAAACCTAAATGAATGGGATATATTTATTTGTCCAAAGCACATGTATGCCAAAGTAGATCACATAGGTCCTGAAGTATGAAATTGCCCCTAAAAGAGTGAAATTTGGATGCAAAATTCAAAGTTCACGATCGCTTCATAATTTCACCACAGTATACTCCCAAGGAATGTAGGTCTCATAACCAGGTCATATTTGACGAAAGCCCCGGGCGGAATATGTACATATATTATGCGAGGCGCGCGCATGCCGAAAAAAGTGACTGAAACAGAATTTTTATAATTTAGCCAAATTAGGCCTCCACAGACCAATACAAAACAGAACAATGGTGGAGCAGTGTCGGATTAAAGCGGAAGGGGGGCATACAATTGAGCAATCTCTGATTGCTTCCTTGCTGCGTTACCAAGAGTTGAGCTCATTTTAGTTTATCATTCAATATAAGATGTGATATATGTTACATTCTTATAAGCAAAAAATTGTAGACCTTTCTCTGGATTGCTAGATCAATTGGAATCAAGGCTATCAAACAATCTTGAAATTTGAACCAATGTAATTCCAGATATACGGGCGTATATTGAAGCCCCTTGGGCTCTTGTATTATATCTGAGTTCACTGATATTGGATTCACCCAAACCCCATGAGCTTGGCTATGGCCCGGAATACTGTGACTGCTGACGTCGCCTATGCCAAGATAAAAGATAATTCTCATACACTGCATCTAAAATGCGGTCTGGGGACATGTGACTATGCAATTTTGCATAGTGACGTCCTGGGGAATAACACTGTGTGCCTCTGATTGACTGAAACTCCATACTCATGGTTAAGCATTAAACTGGTCCGGGTAAATTTCTGGCAATATTTTTAACTGGGAAAGGTGTGGGTGTTATGAATGTGCCGAAAATAAATTAACTTTGAACAATCATTCCCAAAAACCTCTTTGTTAATGAATCGTTGGGAGTTCAGCAGTAAAAGTTCATATTTAGTGAGAATCTATCCTCACAAAGGTGCCTAGATTTTAGCACTGATTTTGGATTCTCCCAATTTAATAAAGGCATACCATTTGAACCTTCTTACAATGATGAAAATCCATAAGGTGGTCCCCCAATAAAACCATTATGCAGAGGTTACACTGTATTCTTACATCAGTGATTATCAATGTGCAACAGCATAGAATGCGAGTCATTCTATGCTCTTGGGCTATTATAACTAGAACATAAACAAGCGTTCTGAGAACCCCAACATCTCGCCTTGCGGGGTCATCCGCCAAAGCTGCAGCAGTATTGAATGCATAAATATAGAGCAAACAATAACATCTGGAATAGATGATGTGGTACAGACAATAATGTCTGGAATAGATTATCTGGTACAGACAATAACGTTAACATCAGTCCCATGTGGGATTACTGCCAGATACGTCAATCCCTTGTAGATGTATAAAGATGGGTTTGAAAACGATGCGTAGAACCGAAGTGCTGACCTTACATTTTAGATCATTTGGTGCACTGGTACACAAAATTTTGCAAACTAAATCTTCAAGTTGGAAAAAATACTGTGAATATTGCCTGCAAACGGGAACTTACCATGCTGCATCTTGAAAACAATACCGACTGGCCTATTCTTCAAGATGCAGTCCTCTGTAGCAAAGCACTAGAAAACGATGGAATTGGATGGCATAGCTATTCATCATTAATGATGCAGAAAAATAATATCAGTGCTGAGGACTTAATTGCCACTGCAGCCCACTAAAAAACACATATTCCCAAAAAGTAAAAGACAAATTGAAAACTGTATACATACAATTCTATCAAGACAAACTACGTGAGTCCGAAAAATTACTTCACTACAAACATATAGAACAAACATATTCTATATGTCCTTATTTAAACTATATAAAAAATCGAAACTAAAGGCAATCACTAACTAAACTTAGGATCTGCGCACATCGGCTCGAGGTAGAAACCGGCAGAAACGATTTTGTAAACGGTGTGACAAAATAAACAAGATCGTTGAAGACGAGTATCATTTTGTTTGTATATGCCCGAGTGGTAAAAAAACTTCGAAACATTCTATATAACATCATCAACAAATCCTGTCACCTATTTGGGCAACTAACTGACCTCGAAAAATTCTATTTCCTGATTAACCCACCCAACCACCTTTCCCCAACAATTAATAGGGCAGTTTATATACGAAATGCTTCTGGAGAGATCATCACAGCTCGCAGTATCTCCTGCCGCTAGGACTGCTTCAACCACCACCTATAATTTATAAATTGGAATGAACTGGCTTTCTTTATTGGGGTGATTATGATCATGTCACAATATAACTTTTATTATATAAATGTAATATTTTATCTTAGTTTTAACATTTTCTGTATGTATTCAAAAACAGAAGTACTAATAGCATGAATATCTCATTTAAATTTTTTATCTGGGGGGGCATAAACATACTTGTGCCCCCCTGAGTTTCATCCTGGGGCAGCCCCCCGCTTCCGACGCCTGTGCAGTGCCAATTGGGATTACTGCTGGATAGGTCAGTCCCATGTGGGATTACTGCTGGATAGGTCTGACCAAGGAAAACATGTCCACCAAGTTTTATAATTATCCCACGAAAGTTCAGCAAACTTTCCATGTACAGATCTACATGTAAATTTTTGCCCAACAAAAACCTTATCAACGGAAACGTACGAAGTACAAAAATTCATATTTAATGTCATATTTCTTAAATAGCACATGCACATCCTCGAATCACAATGAACTTAGGTAGCAAGTGTCAAACTCATCCAATGAAAGCTTACAGCTTCAGCAAACTTTACATGTACATCAGGCACGGCGGAAGCAATTGGTGATTGGGGGGGCCACTATCACAGCACAAATAGGCGAGGGTCCAGGGGCCGCCCAGGGTCCAGGGGCCGCCCAGGCCCCGGAAGCTCCAGGGGTCTTAGATGGCCGGAGACCCGTTCTAGCGTATTTCCGAGGAATAAAACAAGAAATCTTCACAGATGTAATCTCTGTATTTTTTGCCTGTGTTGTTGTTTCTCATTTTTTTTTAATATTCCCCGTCAAGAAAATTAGAATGTTCGGAAGTAGAAATAAATTAAATGTTAAATATATGTCATTTCAATCAAAAGATATCTCAACAACACAGTTGTTTTCTACTTGTCATGCTTGTTGTGGAGCCGAACACAGGTCAACTTATGAGTGTGAATGAGCCATCCTCCATGATACAGTTCTGTATACCGGTACTCCAATCTCCATACCAGGTCCTGTAGGCAGATTAGGGCTGTACAGTTATTACTGTAACTGCCCGTTTAAATTATCAACCAATGAACGGAGGGTGTTTTGGGGCAAGACGGTACCTTCGTGGAATCTCCGTTTAATTAGATTAAAGTTCAGTTTAAGGAAGCTTCTTGAAATTGGGGCATGCTAGGCACTGACATAAGGCATTCCAAACAGAGAGGAGAGAGAGAGAGAAGTAAGGTTTAATGTCTCGTTCAGCAATATTTCAGCTATATAGCGACGATCAAACAAAATTCTAGGTACTCAAGTCATTAGCTTAGTAATCCAACGCATTAAAACATACACACAATAAAACGTATGTAACAGCCCGATTTCGCTCAAATAACCCAAGAGGCAATCCTCCCTCACCCGAATAAAAAGATCTTCCAAAGTATTTGCTCGATAAAAAGCATCTCTTACAATCTTAAAATCATGCTGCACCTAGTTGGATCTCCTAGGAACTCCATGGCATACTTTTTGGAACTGGGCAGACAAAGGATCATGATGGCTATGCCATAACAAGAGGGGGATGGCATAAGCCATTCCAACTGGAACTCTAATCCATCCAGATCAGAACACCACACTGGGCATGGTGTATCCGATTTGCCTATAACCAGCATATGCCATTCCAATCAAGGAACTCATGTTCTTATTTCAAGAAGCACCCTAAGTAGAGAAGAAGCTGAAGGACAAACTCTTTGAAGTCCAAGAGAAAACAACATGAGGGTGTATCTTTAAAAACCAATCTCGGGTAGACTATAAACATCTGACTCCAAAGCAACCAGATGGAGACATTGACTGGCACTTAATTCGTTCATGGGCATGTTCGGAGAGATCATAAGCTCACTAATATTTCCTGTTGAAGTGGCTGATATTCGTTGTAGTGTAAAAGCACAGATTTGATGCTCATTGAAAAGTAAAATTTGCATTCAATACAGATATAGGTTTTTTGCTTTATCGTTTTTATTTTTTTTATTTTATCAGTTTCTGCCTTTTTCTGGTTTTTTTGTGTTTTTTTGTTTTTGTTTTGTTTTGTCTATTTTTTTTTTTTTTTGCTGAAAATATTGGGGGGGCCATGGCCCCCCCGGCCCCCCCTGTTCCGCCGTGCCTGTACATGTATGTACATTATCATTGGCAGATTACTAAGACAAATCCCTCAAAATTTGAACAAAAATCAATATTTCATCTCTTAAATAGCACAGGGACATCCTCTAATCATATGAAATATGTGTATCATGTTTCGTAATCATCCAATGACAGCTGACAACTGGTTCATACTTTATGTAAGAATCACGAGACAATGCATACAATAGCCAAGTCTGGGGATACAAAGCCAAGTCTGGGGACAACAATGTGTCTAGACATGTGCCTTTTCAACGACACAAAGATGCAGACAAAAGTTCCTACATGAAGTATCAACCTGACAACTGCAGCAAACTTTCTAAGTACAGATGTACATGTGCAATTCAGCTAAACGCAAAACTCTATCATTTGTCATAATTTGGACCAAAATTAATATTTCATCTCAAAAATAGCACAGGTACATTCTCTAATCATAAGAAACATGTGTACCAAGTTTCGTAATCATCCAATGACAGCTGACAACTGCAGCAAATTTTCTATGTACATGTACATGTAAATCTGTACAATTTTGCTAAACAGAAAACTCTTATCATTTGCCATAATTTGGACAGAAATCAATATTTCATCTCCTAAATTGCACGGGTACATCCTCTAATCATAAGAAACGTGTACCAAGTTTCATAATCATCCAATGACAGCTGACAACTGCAGCAAACTTTCTAAGTACAGATGTACATGTGCACTTCAGCTAACGCAAAACTCTATCATAGGGATTTTAACATTGGAGCACCCCAGGGGTAGTACCCCCAGGTGGAATACCCACCCCCCATATTTTTTATTTTTTTAAAATATTTTTTCTAAAGTCTCTAGATTTTTTTTTAATTTGCTAAACAAAAAACCTTATCATTTCCAGGCATGGGACACCGACACCGACAGATACCGACACCGACGACGACATCCTCTTTCCCCCCTCACAATATCACCCTTTACTTCGTAAGGCGAGATAATAATCCATCCAGGCCTCATTAATGCATCTACAAGGTGAATTATTTCAAGAGAATAATTCCACATGATCTGAAGATACTTAGTTTTGATTGGCTGACTAACCTTTGTTCCATGTGCCTGATGTGATATCTTCAAAGTGTCTGTAAAAAATACAAATATCAGATAGTAATATTTGCATTTCCTGTATTACATTGAACTGGATCCAGTCACTGTTCCATAATGTATTTTTATGGGGAAATGAAGGGGATGTGACCTTGCCCAAATAAATGCTCGGAACAGGATCTCGGCGGGAACTTTGCAAGAAAAACTACAATTTCAGTCACCAGATCAAAACTCAGTATTTTGGCCCCTGCTCCTGACTCGAAGGATTTTAGTGATTCATTCATATAAACACACTGGAAAGCATGCGTACATATGACGTCAACAATGGGAATGATGTACACAGCTTGGCGTTTGAGAATGTTGCAGTTGTTGTGACTAATGATAAAAAACATGTCAATCATTCTGGTCCCTTGATGCATCACTCCTAAACCCATGACCCTCTAGTGTCGGCCTTATTCTTTATCTCTGTTCACTGTAGTGTTCAATGTATCAGCGGGGAGGCTGGGTGGGTCAATCATCCTATATGAAGGTAAGTTTTTGTTTGAAAACATGAAAATTTATAGTGTGAAATTTTTTAGGCTTTTTCAAACTGAAAATTGACCACCACAAACCCATGCCTATAAACAGACGAAAGGCGGAGGATCGAAAGAAAGTGCAGATGACAGTAGACGGGACGCGAGACCATAATTGATGATGACTGTGTTGAAGTTAAATGGATTTTTAGTGTAACCCCCACAAATCCCGCAAATCATCTATGGTAGCCGCACCAAAAAGGATGTGAGGGGCTGTTCCAGGTGAGGAGTTGAGCCCATAAAGCTGTTCATTTAATGATAAGAATGTACTCGTCCCCTCCCCTTACTCCGCTTTTCTTCATAGAAAAGAATTACAAGCGTCTAGTCCGTCATTCATAATTCAGTCGTCGTCCATTAAAGAATATCCGCGTCCATAATCCAAATACCTATTCCATATTCTGAAGACCAGCCAACTCACCACCAAAAGCTCGATAAAACAGACCCATCGACGTTTATTGTGATAATGGATCCCCAGTAATGGCTTGAGCTGCCACCAGCAGTCCTACTTTCATCCTTAACCAGGGTCCGATTCCGTAGAAAGGAGCGAATATCGTCAAAAATCTTCAGGACCATGCCCTCATAATCTCTGATATGGACGTATTTCCCCATATTGCCCAGGAAGCAGCCAACGCTACTGAATTCCTGAGCCAACACCCTAATTCGTGAGCCAAAACCCTAACAATCTCTGAGGCATCAGACGGCGTGAAAAGATATGCAAACTTGATAGTTCCGAAAGCCAGGAAGAGACCGAATTCTTCAATATTTCCTGCTCGTATCGAGGATTGAAGAGAATAAATACACCTACACCCACCCTCAGATGCTGTTCGAGTATGCCGCCAAATCTTGAACAGGACACAACATATTATCTGCTTCCGGGCCAGTTCCAAGGAAGTCTGATACAGCTGGTACCATAAACTCTCTGGAAGACGTGTTGTTGATCGCCTGGTTTTTGGACAGCACCTCGAGAAACTGTAGACATGTGAACATCAGACCAATCCGAAGTATGACGTATCATAGGAAAATCGACAGCATGCAGTTCTGACAGTTGGGTTGTTCATTCGCAAAAACCAGCCTAATTGCCAGTTTATACGTAAGAAACTTCAATCATGTAAATAGGAATATGTAGAGGGTCAAACGGGACAACAACGCTGTAAAACAAGAGCCGAATTCCACTTGCCCAACTGGAAAAACTTGACCAACTCTGCCAGGTTCTTATTACAGGAAGGGTTGACACCAGTTTCCAACTCAATAATCCTGGAAATAGTCATACAATAACCTTCTACAGCGCAAGGAGCCAAACCCCGGTCCTGCAGTAGATGAAGCAAGAAATCAGTTATTTATTGAAAAGATTAATCAGGTAGTGGGAAACGATGCCAGCGTACTTATAAGAAGTCATATGACCACACAGACAAGTATACTGACTGCATTAATTTCTAAAAACATCACAAGAACCAAAAGTTATCCCTGTGATGATCTGTATCTCAGCCATACTTTTATTGTAGCTGTTCAATTGGACATCTTGAATGACATGACCACACGGCCTCGAGCATCAGCGTGCGCAGTATTAGATACAAATATCTCGGAGCGATGATGTAATAGTCCTACTAATTCATCTGATGGAAAATGGTGAATTAGGCGACCCCCAGATAGAAGAAAAAATGGCCCAAACGAGGGAGTAGCTATAGAATGCATGTTCGTATTCAAACCAAATACATGTGCGTCCTGGCGCCGATCAAGCACTTCATTCCCCACCATGTTTACAAGTCACAAAACTACAATCACAGTGATTTGTACAGAGGGCAAGCCTCGGGCACGAAACGTCCACCAGCAGAATCTCGCCATGTACAGGCAACAATTAAGCACATTAAAAAGGTGATGGAAAACGATGCCGGTATACTGATAAGAAATCAGATGACCCTACAGACAAATACACTGACTGCATATTTGTAAAAACATCACAAGAATCAACATGACGCATGTGATGATTTGTATCGCTTTTATTGTAGCTGTTCATGTGGCCATCTTAATGAAAACTTGATTATGATTGGTAAACGGCTGAGGTAAGCATCTCTGGTGAAGGAAATCATCATATTGGTTACTGCGTGAGAAATTACAAGCGTCTAGTCCGTCATTCATAATTCAGCCGTCGTCCATTAAAGAATATCCACGTCCATAATCCAAAGACCTATTCCATATTCCATATAATAGTATTAGCACCAAATTCAAAAGGACAATCATAATATACATAAACATAGGCTAGTTTCCTGCAAGAGAGAACCGGTCAATAGTTTTCAATGATGCCGACAAGACATCAACATGTTCCAAAAATATAAAATCCATATCGCTGATCAGTATTCTTAATACATAATAGTCGTCGTGAAGTCATCTAGAAAATGATGTATCTCAGTCACTCTTTGATTGTGACTTTTCATATGAACCCCATGAGGATCTTGAAGTACATGGGTTCAGACGGCCCCTAGCCCCGGGTTAAGCGGAATTAGATACAAGTTACGAAACGTAACGCCATAGATCTTGCATGCTACGCTCGTATTTTGCTATCAGCATGCGATATGTATCGAGGAAATTTGAGTGGAGGCACTTGTTGGAATAGCCCTTATTCCAACATTCTCTTTTATAAGTTTCTGCAACAATGTTTTGTGACGTTGATTAAAATCGTCACATTTAACACAGGATCTAGCAAATGCTACTAGGCGAGATATGTATACGCCATATGCAGGTCCCACTGGAATATTACTATCCAGAAAGGAATAGTTTACGATGTCAAAATTGTAATCATCTCTTTTGTCATAAAGTCGAGGAGAGAGAATGCCCGCTTCATTTTTATAGAGATATCTAAATATGATGTGCCTGTAGGGCTATATCTGTAGTTTCCTTCAAATCCAGTGAAGGTGGATATATATCCTTCACTGTGTCATTTATATAGTGATTATCCACAGCGAGAAGATCGTCTATATAGCGTTTGGTGAATGAGAAGGAATGGGCTTTGAATGGATCGGTTTTAGAAAGTGCCTGCATATAGTCATTCATAAGAGAACAGATACAGGTCAGCCAATAGGGGTGCACAATTAGTACCCATTGGAATTACAACACATATAAGGGAAGCGGGAAGAGGTGCCGACATACTGACAGAGACACATGATTTCACAGTATAATCTTCCGGTTAACCTATTCTAAAGCACATACCAAGAATCTAACGATTCGTGATATGTGTTGTATCTCAGGTACGCTTTTGTTGTACCAGTTCATGTGGCAACTTGGATGACCACACTGCCGCTAGTACCTATATGCTGCTGATATATTGTGTTGTCAAATTTCACATAGATATTTTTAATTAGAAATTCAAGCAACTCTATAAACGAAATAACATCCCATGAATGATATCTCTTGTATGTAGTAGAGCTAAAGAATGCTTTATGGCTTCCGACATTAATATATCTGCGATCAGTTTTCTTGAACACAGATACTATTAATGAACTTAGATGGTCAATAAGGTCCTGATGAGGGATTGTGGTATCCTGAGTATCCTGAGATTGTAATATCCTGAGCCTGCGTGTGTAAGCTGATCCCGTAGAACATTTAGGTGTGAAGATGAAACAACTGCGGTCACTTGTGGTAAATTCTGGACACTGGCTGAGGCAGAAGTTTCGACCAAAGAGGAAGGCGCCGAGGACTGTCCAGAAGGAGATACGTAAGTTTTAGAAAACACGGCCGGCCTGGTTGCCGGATCTTTTTGAGGGACATGTGCATGATTGGTAGCAGTGAAAGTGCATAAGCGATTGTGTCCGACCAATCCAGAGACGAAAACTGTTGGATCTGCATGAGCAGTCCCCTACAACAGCGACAGGGTGGAGAATGAAGCGCTAGGTCGGCGTCGGGCCTCACAGATATATATTCTGAATAAGAACTTGCATTATATTATACTCTCCCCCTCCCCCCCCTCTCTCTCTCATTTGGTTCGTCTCTGCTATCTATCGGTCATATAGTTCATCAAGTTCCATCAGATGACTTGATAGGGCTATTACATCATGTATTTAATACCGCTCAAGACGGAGTCTGGAGTAGATTACAAGCGTCTGGTCCGTCATTCATAATTCAGCCGTCGTCCATTAAAGAATATTCGCGTCCATAATACAAAGTCCTATCCATAATCCATATAACAGCATTAGCACCAAATTTTTAAAAAAACATTCATAGTATACATATACATAGGCTAGTTTCCTGTAAGAGAGAAGCGGTCAACAGTTTTCAATGATACCGGCAAGACATCATGATGTTCCAAAAATATCAAATCCATATCGCTGATCAGTATTCTTAATCCATATGATATTCATTGTGAAGTTGTCATATAGAGAATGATGTATCTCATTCACGCTTTGATTAGGACTGTTCATATGAGCACCATAAGAATCTAAAGTACATGGGTTCATACGGCCCCTAGCTCTACGTTAAGCGGGCCCCAGCCCTGCAACGAGGCTTCAGTATACAGGTGTCTAGATGAGCAGAAAGGAAGGAAGCATACTCCAATCATTACACTTTCTGGCTCCAGCCACAAGCGCAGGAGATGTCCGACTTCCGCTGTGCAGGAATTGCAAGACAAACCAGTCTATCCGGCCAATTATGCTAGAGTTAAAGACTACATCTGGGCTGATATCCTGTACGGACTTGAGATGCCCCAAGAGAGACGCAAAACGGATCGCATGTGTGTGTTTGGTCGAAAAAAGGCCGGAACTTGAGAATAAATCTTTTGCCAATGATCCTGGAATGGTCACGCCTGGGCTAACAAAGTGAAATCAGGCATATCCAGTAATACAAGTTGTTGAGCTGGAGCTGCCGCAGATTTGACATCGTGGGGAATATAGCCAAGGAGCTTAAGGAGACGCCAAGTGTGCTGTGTCTTCGATGAGGTGCTGCCTGGACACGTTACTGGTGAGGAAATCGTCTAAGTAAAAGTGATACTCGATACCCCTTGAACGCAAAAAGACAGCGACCTACTCGAATACTCTGGTGAAATCCCAGGGAAGAGTGGAGAGCCAAAAAAAGAGAGCAGGCCTACTTGAAGTTCGAACTGGTGAGAACCGACTAGAAACCTGATGTACTTCCGGTCTGAAGGATGAATGAGAACATGTAGATAAGCATCCCCTAAATCCAGTGATGTCAGCCACTCTCCCTGAAACAGAGTATTTATTTAATAATCGGAAGGACTCCATACAAAACGCAGGTGAAGGCAGAAGAAATTCTTTGTTGAGGGTGCTCAGGTTTATTACCAGACTCATTTCCGCTGTACCCTTCTTGGGAATGAGGAACACCGAGAAGTATAGAAACCTGGAGAAAATGCAGTTGAGAGGATTTCTTCGCCAAAAGATGGACAGATTCTTCTATCTCCATGCTGGATGCGTGAAGGCTGGGCCCAGCTGGTAAGTTAACGGACAGTGTTGAACTGCAGCCAGTACATGAGACATATGGTGTTTATCATCCAGGGGTCTGCCTTGATCAGTGCCCAATTTCGCCAGCACTGTTGAAGTCACTCCGCACAGGAAGACTTGGATCTGGTACTGGCAAGGCATCTGAATACAAAATCCCCAAGGTCATAGTCGACATACATGGCATCTGCCACAGCAAACAACAGACAGGAATGGCCAGGTGCCCACGATAGTGGTGAAATGGCTGGGACTGACAAGTCAAGGACACAAGAAGTTGCCGCAGGGCATGAAGCTGCATGATTGTCATTGTAAGGAACCAAGGAGTCTCCGACTGGCATCATGTAGTGAAGCTGTGAGGGTGCAAATTACTCTCACGTCATAGGATGTCTGGTCAGGGGACACACCAACTGCATCCGGTCGACGATGAGGAAGAGTGGAGCAACCAACTGACAGGGCTGGAAGCTGGGGATGATAGCCAGGAGACAAGCAATAACTGGGGATATAAACTGGAAGTTGTCCTGGACAGGCAAGCAAAACCTAAGAGCAGAGGCAGTCGGTGCACGAAATACCTGTTTTGGCATCACTAGAAAGATAGGGGAGGAACAAGTGAAGCATTGTTCCTGAGCAGATATCAACACATCCTGGGCTGAAAACCTGGGACTGCAGCAGAAACCTTGATGATGGCAATCGATGAGCAGGTTGAGCCAGAAGCAGAAACTCATACACCAGATATGCCGGGGTCTAATATCCCGGAATCATATTTCGCCATCTCAACATCTGCAAAACCCAAACCGGAAGTGATCACACAAGATGAAATGATGGAAATGGCTGGCTGGTAAATGGGGCTGGAAACTGGCTAAACTGGATATAAGGCTGGCTGGAAGTGGAAGGCATGGTAGTAGAATCAGACAAGTCCAGGCCGCCAGCAGTCATCATCATGGAAGTCAATGAAGATCCAGAAGAACAACCTGAAAGAACGTATGATGCAACATTAGAGTTATGGTGTACATAGGCCTACAGCATGGGAGCGGGGCCTGGACATAATTTGAAAACTAAAATTGTCACATAACTAAAGCACAAAATGCAGCATTTTTAATTGGAGCTGCAAGGATATTGGAGCTAAACGCATACCACAGATCCCAACATAGAGACTAAATTTATTGACGGATCAACATTTTTCACAGTATCGCTTACAAATATAAAACTACCAGCGACAGATCGGACAATTTGTGGAGCAATCTTTTGCAGGTATAGTCCACCCAGACATATACAACAGTGTATTTAGAAAGAGTACTTCCCAACAAGGTTCTGGAGACTGTGTCAGCAATGGACACTGTACATCAGGCAGCACTTGATAGTTACGACTGAATGTGAAAGGGAAAAGAGACAAGGAGTATGGCCGACATGAGAGGATCATGGGATTAGAACAGATGCATCATGAGGCCAGAAAGTTTTCGGTATTAAGGGCTCTGATATGTTATCTAACAGGGAATTATAGGCATTGGTTTGTGGCATAAAATTTTTAAAACCAGAGTTCTTCTTTGTCCCATGGACAAGGTATACCCAAAGTTGATAAGAATCAAAATCAACATGAAAAGTTAACAGACGGATAGACAGACAGACGGACAGAAATCGTGATCACATTCATCTATCAACCGGCATATATATAAATAACAATATTACAGTTCATGTGTTACATGGACATGGTTGTATAAATTGGTTGTGGACTTGGAATATCCACATTATCTGCAGATGAATAACAACTGCACAAATGCTGATTACTTACCAAAAGCATATTTCCGGAAAGGAGGTGGTAACCCTGTTCTAGTTTGTATGTCTGAAACAAAAATCAACCATGAATTAGTCCATATTTAGTACAGAACTGTTCAAACTGGTACTGACACAGCGTGTAGCCCGAGTGTCTCGGATGTGGCATTGGGATATTTCCCCATAATCTTACCTATCCAAATTTGACAGCTCCTCATCCCTACATGTATACATGTACATGTGGCCATCCAGGAACAAATGAGCATCTACTGCTGGATTGCTCAGAATATGATAACAGGTGGCAGCTCATGTCGCATAGAAATGTTCAAGCTGTTGGCTCATGCTGTCTCACCACAGCCCTACTACTCGCCAGGCCTGGGATGTAGTGCTGATCCATACAAGGCCCATCCATAGTCCGAGCTTCCTCTAACTCTTCACCCAGACGATGGTTAACAATTCTCTACCCTAACCCAGACAATATATCAGATAGTAACCGTCGTCTGGGTTCACCCATCTACTGTCATCTACTATGGATACAGTACTCTAAAATTATTTAGAGGAATCTTGAACTAGTGAATAGAGATCCTTTAGAAGACCTGTATAGGCTGTCACTTGTTGTTGTTGTTAATCTGTTAATCCACTCTTAACTCGATGGATATTTTTCACTGGTGCTACAAGACAAAATCACATGGTGCTATGTTTCCACAATGCTGTTTGTTCTCTTATGCTTGAGATACTAGACGGCGGATCGATCAATCTGAAATCTGCAGTCACACAGAGTCAGATGTACGCTACCTGGAGAGTATTCCAATACTTGCTATTATAATGCACAGCACCCGAATCAAGCATCAAGGTCCCAGAATGAAAACGAAACTCGGATAATAAACAAGTATGGTAGGCACAGTAGAGTACTAAACCCTACTGAAATTTAATTTCGTTATACTGTTGTCAATTGTTGTTGTTGTTGTTGTTTATCTGTAAATCCACTCTTAACTCGATGGGTATTTTTCACTGATGCTACAAGAAAAAAATCACATGGTGCTATATTCCCAAAATGCTGTTTGTTCTCTTATGCTTGAAAATCATAACAAAATTAAATGTAACAAACTTAAATATAACAAAATTAAATATAACAAAATTAAATGTCAGTAGGGAAAGAGTACAAAGAAGAGCGTCGAAATTGGTAAGGAATATTGCGCATCTGCCCTATCATTCCAGACTTGAGAAGCTTAACTTACCCACCTTGGAATATCGCCGGTCGCGTGGGGATATGATCCAGGTCTTCAAAATAATTAGTGAGATTGACATCGTGCGACCAAACTTTTTATCAAGACAAATTCACAACCGAACCCGTTCTCACAGTCTTTCGCTGTATAAGAGAAGATACCGACTGAACCTGCGGGGCAACTCCTTTGCCTTGAGAGTGTCTAATAACTGGAATGCCTTACCTGAAGATGTTGTGAATGCCAGTACTGTGAACATGTTCAAAAACCGCTTAGATAGGCATTGGGGTAGCACTAGTTCAACAAGCTGAACCCTGCTGACATTTAATTTTGTGATATTGACAACGCAGGGTTCAGCCGTTGAACCGAAATTTCCTATCGCAAAATTTTCGGCCTCCCGACCCAGGTAACAGCGGGTGGATTTGGGCTCACAAAAATCGATAATACCTACCGCTTTGCACTCTCTTGGATAGAATACATATTTGCCTACTTCCCTGGCCATTTATTTTCTCCGTCCAGCTTCTTTAATTTCCATAAACGGCGAAAGAAAAAAAAATCATCGTCGCTGATCTTCCAAAAACTAAATATGCCACCATTTTGAAAATATCACTATGGTGACACGAGACTGATCGTACCTCGATTGTAATTTCGGGACTGTAGACGGGAAGGTCGGAAACGGCTCATTCATAAGGCTGTCAAATTATCTGCTTTTAAATGTAAAATTGTAACTATAGGTATGAAGCATAATAGAAGGCACATACTGGAAAAGGTGATTCACGGGATTTTTCATCTCCCTAAGCGACTGGATCTACTGAGCGGATTCAGTTCTTCCGACTCGTGTAATCCTGAATTTAGAATAACATCACGCGAGATTCACGGTCACGTGATAAAATGGCGGCCGATTTCGTTTTTGGAAGATCAGCCGCGATGATTTTTTTTTCTTTTGCCCTTTATGGAAATTAAAGAAGCTGGACGGATAAAATAAATGGCCAGGGAAGTAGGCAAATATGTATTCTATCCAAGCGAGTGCAAAGCGGTAGGTATTATCGATTTTTGTGAGCCCAAATCCACCCGCTGTTACCTAGGTCGGGAGGCCGAAAATTTTGCGATAGGAAATTTCGGTTCAACGGCTGAACCCTGCGTTGTCAATATCACAAAATTAAATGTCAGCAGGGTTCAGCTTGTTGAACTAGGGTAGCACCAGAGATAAATTTTGGTACAAGGCAGGATGGTGATGGTGACACTGGAAAGGAAGGTATGTACTAAATGTGTGATGACTGGAGGAGCTAACAAGTCTTGGACTTAAGCTCTAAGAGGTATCAAGGTATCAAGGTTTAACTAAGGGTTAGGCTACGGACGTATACCTTTGTCCAGTATCTGTTTGTAGCGCCCCACTGCAATGCAGATATCAACATCTTTCATTACAATATGCTGTATGTTTCTATGTTCAAAAGATCGTATTAATCTTACGGTCACAGTCGCCATTATTACGCTGGAAACTGAGAATGACCGAACTTTGACATGTGCAGCTGCCACAGAATTGTTGGAAAACCCCTCGTTGGAATCTCCTCGGCCTCGTTTTGGAAAACGGAAGTGGTTTTTGACATGTGCAGAGCGGAAGGCGTGATCGAGAAAATTGCACAACTTCCCAGCTGTTTTTCGGTAAATTTAGTTTAGTTGACAGGAAGATGATGAAATATGTTGTACATTTACTTTACCCTGTATATAACAGTTGATAAGGAAAGATTTTCACTGGAACTATTCATTTGAAAACAGGTAAACAGGTCACACGAGCACGAGGGACGCACAGGTTGTTGTTGTTGTTGTCGGTTTCACAGACTCGCTGCTCGCACAACAACTGTCAGACATTCAGCAAAATAATGTTGTCTGTTCGCTCATATTTTAGTTTCACATGTGTGAAGTCTCCTGTTTTTGAAAAAGGAGGGGAGGGGGGTTGTTGTTGTTGTTGTTGTTGTAATCCTAGGCAATGTCGATGATGCTGCCAAAAGTCACATTGTCACTGTGTGGCACATTGTAAAAAGTTCACTTGTAAAAGTCACATGTATACTGTTAAAAAGAACTGGTCTGGAGGTTGAGCGAGACTAAAATATCGCAAATCAAATGTCTCTGCCGGTTTCCGTAATGAAGCTTCCTACTGCTGTGAGAATGTCATTTGAGACGTCTGGATTGATAGAGCTGTTGTGGTTGCCAAGGAGAGTAAACGAGTCAATAACGCGACATGATGCCCGGACATTATGTCTTGAGAAGGAGCTGTCAATCTTGTTGAACATCGATTCCCTGTGTGCAGCCCAGGTGGGACAGTTGAACAAATAGTGATTGACAGTTTCTTTCCCTTGTGAGCAATCACATTGAGGCGAGGGGCAAGATGGAATGCCCCACCTGGCTTTATGTGCGTTCAGCTTGGTTTGGCCGAGTCGCAACCTCCTGATGGATACTTCGGTTTTCCTGTTGCCAGGAAGTTGAGTAGGGTGTTGACCCACAGTTGGCTGAAGGTCATAGAGTTGTCTCCCTTTATCAAAGTGATGCCATCTGAATTGCCAGGATTCCATCCCTCTTCTTCTTATGATCTGATGGGCTTCATTCTTTGTTATGATTTGATTCGCCGGTGTGGAGTTGGCAGCTTCTTTTGCTGCCATTTTTGCATTTAGATCTGCAATTTCGTTTCCAGCAACATCAGCATGGCCAGCAACCCAAGCGACGTGGACACGTACGTTTCTGGCCTTGAGTTCTTGAGCGGTTTTCTGTATGTTGGCTGCGATTTGACTGACAGCATTCTACAGGCTTGTTGTTGCACAGTGAATTCTGAACGGATTGGCAGTCAGTCAGAATGAGGGGGGTCAGAGCATTTTTCTGCATTCTAATCTAAATTGTAATATTTCGTACTTCATTCTGAAGTCACTGAAATCTCGACTTTAGTGATCTGGTGATAACAACTACTCCCGCTAAACGAGAGTGGAGAACACTATGGTAGTCCAAGCTTCCTAGGACCCTTCACGCCAGATGACGGATAATTTCTGAGAGATTGTCTGGCTAGAGTCAGAGTTCTCTCCCATTCCAAAAATACTAAATGGGAGTGACCACTGGGTCGCGTGACCCCACACCTGAGTTCAAAATTTTTTTTAACTTGAATTTCAACTTCAAAACACAAAAAGTTCTGATTCAGTTTCAGTTACACATTCTTCAATCTACAGTGAGATATCTAATAATTCTATCTCTTTTGGATCGCATCTTATCTCGGCATGCTCAATTAATTAAAAAAAACTTCGATTAAAGGATAAGTCTCCTCAATGTCATTTTACCTCACGAATTTGCTCTGTATATATTCTCCCAAACTCCAAACAGCACATGTCAGCTGAACGACTATTGTCTGGCCACAAGCACTGCCGCAATTGAAAATATTGTTAACACGCTCTCAGCTTTGAGACTACTGTGCAATATATACCTTCCTCCTTTCCACTAGATACCTTTGTTTTATCAACCAAATATATCCCAAAAGTATTTAATAAATAGCTTACACCGAAAAACAAGTTAGATTCTTGATTTTCTCGCCGTTCTCAACGAATCTATTTGTGAAGGGAGCTGCATTTGTGCGTCATTATTCCCATCGTAACAAACCCACATGTTCCCTGGTCTTCGGATCTGTGCTAGAGCATTTGGCTGCGGGCAGTGCTTGAAGCCAGATGATAGTCGTTCAGCTGACATGCGCTGTTCGGAGTTTTGATATTCTCCGTGAAATAAGGTGTTCCATGGAAATAGTCCATTTGATGTGAGAATTTGTTATGTATTTACTTTGCTAAGAGAACTGTAGGGCGCCGCCATATTTGTACACGAAAGTGAGGCTTCATTGGCTGTGACGTTGTTCTTGTTCCATGTGATGTAACAGAGGTGATGTCATTGGTAGCTTCGCATGTTCTTTTCGCCACAACGCTAACGTTAATTCGGCTAAGACGTCATTCTCCCTAAACTCTGACGTAATTTTACCTGAACTCTGACGTATCTAATGGTGGCACCGTACACTTTGGTAGCGCGAAATAGAAACGCTCATTTCAATCTCTGACATAAAATGGATTATTCCCGTAAAACACGTCAATTCACAAACTTAAAACACGTCAATTCACAATGAAATCATCAAGGAGATGTAGGGAGCAAAACCTGTTCAGGCGATTTCTCCTTTACAGAACATTTTCTTTCGCCAACATCATGAAGAGCAATCCATCTGCGAACAGTTTTGAACAGTCAGAGTGGAAGATAGGCGGAATGTTATTGGAAATTGACTTCTAAAGAGTCTTTCCAAGTCATTGAATTATTAAATACCTTACCTTATATTACAGGCTGCCAACAGACTGCCTTAATGACATGTGATCAGTCATGTGAGTTTCAGGCGTAGCATTTCGTGCAAACTAAATGGAAATCCAAGCAGATTCTCACAATCCAACTCTATACGAATCCACGGGAATCAGCTCTCTCATTTCTATTAGGAATCCACGGGAATCCAAAGCTCTCATTTCTATGTAAATTTGCTAACATTTTATGGGAATCTGTTGGGGTTTTGATTAATTATTTTATATTCATGAGTGTTGACAGTTATCCGATTCCCGTGGAAATGCAAGCCCTGTTAGTTGAACTCATATTTCGTAATAAATCTGACAAACCACCTGGAATATATTAGCTGGTAGGCCCTATATGCAAAACCGCAACTATAATCACTATATTTTCAAGCCACTAGATTTCCATCAACAAATTCACACCTCCTGTAAAATCTTGCACTCAGATAATCCAGATTCAAATGCACACAAGGAAGCACTCTAATGTCTCCCTACTGTGATACTGGTACATGTAGGCCTACTGTACATGTATCATACATGCACTCCTATTTAACCACTTGTGCTGGTCCATGTGTGAAAGTTTGTCAATACTGTTATTTACCATTGAACGGTGGATCTCTCCGGGTACTCCAGCTTCCTCCGCCAACCAAACTGGCTGTCACCATATTAATGAAATAACCTTCCGTGTCACATTACCCCCCCCCCCCGCCTTCCCACCAATCCTAAACCATGTTATGAGATACATTTAGGTGAATATTTGCTGTTAAAACATAAGGTGGGGGGGGGGGGCCACAGTTTCTTCAACTTCAATATGTTACTTGTATCGTTAGCTGTTTTCGTATCTATTTAGTTTCAGAAACTCAAAGCAACTGAAGCCATTAACCGGTATCATTGGTGACGATGGATCAAAACTACCCATACTTTAACCAAGTCTACTATCCCCAGACTTCAGCCACTGTGTACGTGCCTGGTGGACCGCAATACCAGCTACCTAACACAGTTTACCAGTATCAAACAATGACTGCTCCTGGTCCGATGCCAGTTGTTGTGTGCCCCGAAAATTACCCTGTGATGAGTTTACCAGTGAGTTATCCCTCTATGCCAGGGGAGGTAACTCTTGAACAGTATTCCGGGGCAGAGATGTCATCCAGTTCCTCGCCAACTGATGCCGATAATTTTGTGCAAGGTAATGATGACCGACGATTGGAGCAGCCATCTCGTAATGCGAATCAGAGAGAGAGAGGAAGGGGGAGGGGCAACTGGAGCGGGCGTGGTCGATCTCGAGGGCGTTACAATGACAGACAAGCATCCGGAGCACCTCGCGATAACTTGGAAGAATATTCTACAAAGTATTCCGACAATAGTGATCCAAATAATCCTAGTACTAGCAGTGCAACTCCGAGTCAGACGCAAAATAATAACTACAGCCAAAACCGATCCTACCAAACCAAGGGGAATAACTCCAGGTATCAAAACTCCGGACCCCGTCAAGACAGGCCCGTTCAAAGTAGACATAGACAAGAGAGATATCATGAGAGAGAAAGTGATGGATATAATGAGACTTATAGACACGGCGCATCTACTTATAATTATGATAATAGGAGAACATTTAGAAATTCTAACAGAAGTGGACAACAACCACAGGGTTACAGGGATAATGGCAGAGACAGAGATCATAATTATGGAAGGTATGATAGGTATGAAAAAGAAAAGCGCGCAGGAACAAACTTTGAAAATTCGAATAAATCTTCTTCACGGTCTGCAAATTCTGGAAATCAGGGTCGGAGTCAGTCCAGGAACATTCCTGATGGCCTGGCTAATTTGACTGATGAAGAAAAAGAACAATTAAGCACAGGGAATGAGGATGTTCTTTTGACAGAAGAGACCCGTCAAGCGGACCAGGGTCACGCCAGTCTTGTAGACAAGGTAGCAGATTTGATAGGTTCCAAAAATCAAGGAAAGTCGGGGCAACCACCTGGCAAAAGAACTGCTAATTTCAGGCATGACATCGATGGAAAAAAGTCACAGGGACGTGAGGGAAGTGACAGAGAAGAAACTCGAAAACCGTTCAAAGGCAGAGATGGGCCAACTGCAAGAAGTGGGAATAATTCAAAACAATTCGTCCAGAGAAAGCGGGAGGTGCTGAATTCGGGGCCCTCAGTTGAGACACAAAGGGGTGGGTACACTATATGTAGTAAGAAATATTCTGGCATGGGTTAGCAATTAATTTAACACACCATGATAATGCTGCTCGGTCCAGGTGAGAAAGCAACCAGGTTAACTCCCTTTATGAAAGTATGCTGATGGTAGTGCATTCTGACCTGGACTGGCCAGTCAGACAAAATCAGATTAATTTTCCCACTCTACAACAGAATAATTTGGGCTACCGTACTAGAAAACGGTAACACTCACATTTTCTTGCCTCAAAATCTTGTATTTAAACGTGTTAAAATTGAGTTATTTGATGAAAATGATACTTACCCAATTTTCATTTTCAATTGATATGAATGCTGATCTGCCTATAAAATGCAGGATATGTGCGATACATTGGGTGACTTTCGCCAAGCAAAGGGTAACAATACCCCTAAATTTGATGAGATAAAGGCCATTTCTCTTTCCATTGCAGACAGTTTAATAGAACAGCTCCATAACAGTGACTATGAATGTATGGTGTGCTGTAGTAATGTACGTTGTGAAGTGGCGATCTGGAGCTGTAATAACTGCTATCATATCTTTCACCTGTTCTGTATCAAGAAATGGGCACGCAGTCCAGCTGCTGTCATTGAAGGTAAACATTCATATTTATAATACTAGAAACTCTTGCATTTCTCCATGTACATGCTTTCGACCCTCTTGCCGGTGTCTTTATCAAGTGAACATAAAATAATTAGAAATGTATTTACAAATGAATAATATATTAATAACTTATAAGTCCAACAGAATTTGCTGTTGTATTAGTTCCTATGACTACATACTGTAACATGATAGCAACTTCAGTTCATTTCAGATTAATCACTGAGGCTGGGTGATTGTTGCACCCTCAGGCCTCTTGTGTCAATTCAGACAGCTTGGAATTTAAAGGGGACCATGGGGAGGTAATAAAAGTTCTGAAGGTCAAAAGTATATCCAGATTACCTCCCTTGGATTGACTACACTAGCTGACCACCCTCCACAGGTTGTGGTCAAGACAACATACAGCACATCTCTGATTTGCCTGAAAGTTTCCCACCTCCATATTAATTTTTTTTTTTTTTACGAGTTTACTGCCTGAATCTCATTTAATCAGTTTGATCATGTACATGTATTTAGCTGGGACAGACCGTTGCGCTATAAGGGCCATCCAAGCCCTGTGTTGAGGTTAAACTGGACCCTCCAAAACACATGAACAGGGTATAATTTTAATTTATATCATTAACAATATCATTTTGAATCTGATACATGTACTAACAAAGTGAACACACTTACAATTTGTGTTGTATTGTATTTTACAGTTGGAGGAGGTTGGAGGTGCCCAGGTTGTCAGAATGTCACAGAAAAGGTCCCCAATCAATATCGCTGTTTTTGTGGTAGGTTGAAAATAACTCAGTTATCGGTGAATTCGATAATGGCAAACCAACAAAATGTTGAGTCCGCATAAAGCTCACTTAGTTCTGGTTATCTCTAAGGGCTGTTCCAGTAAAAGGTATATATTTATATAGTATAAAAGGTATTCGATATATTTATAATTTTTTTTTAAACAAAAACAGTCTTTTGACCTCCATTTTTAGTGAACTATGTATCATGCATGTTGAAGCAGGCTGAGAGATTCTACAAACATTACCTCTTGCCAGCAGGAGTTATTGAGTCTTTGGACAGACTGGTATGACACTCTCGTACAAGCTCAGATTTCTACAGATGGGAGGTAGCAGTCTCTCGTTTTAAGCTCTCCCTCTCGCCTAGCTCCCCTCCAAGAGAGTTATTGATAACTCTCCTAGAAAATGAAATTGTATTGACAAGAGTGACTTACAATACAGTGATCATTTTCGTAATGCAAAATCTATGGAAGTGATCAACAGCTCTTGTAAATTTTACACGCCCAAGAATGGGTTACTGCTTTCAGATCCTGTTACAGCAGAATTTTGCATTCTGACAGTTGGTAAGCCATGCCAAGACAGCATACTGCTAGCTGTATAGTATTATTATCACTCCTGTGTGGATATATTTATCCAGGTAAACAGTTAGATCCACCGTGGGACAGATACGAGACCCCTCATAGCTGTGGTGAAGTCTGTGGTAAACAGAGGAATATGAGCTGTCCGCATCCCTGTAATATGTAAGTATAGATACCAAGTACTATATGCAAACATCATGTTGATCAGAATATTTAAGAAATGCCTGTCAAAAAATCTCATTTTCCTAGATTTTCGCTGCCTCTCGTTTTTCCTATCTCATGTTAAATTTTCCAATGTTTGCCTGTCCAGATGTAAAATTGCTGGTCTGATAGACAGTTGGACAGTTTCTGAATAACACATGGTTAGAGATGGCCATAGAGCTGTAACCAATCTCTTGTGTTTGGAAAATATTCAGGGGTTGTTGGCCCCCTCTCTCTCATCCTACACACAGTCATTTGGTATGTTCTGATTGGCTCCTCTCTGGTTTGTAGATGAAATCTACTCCTCAGAGTTGAATGCTTTCAGTGGTCTGATCTATCAAGGCCAAATTGAAGTGTGAACAAAGAAGTGGACTTGTGTATGAATTGAAGATGATAAATGAGTGAACTTGTTTATATTTCTAGATTGTGTCACCCTGGGCCCTGTCCTCCATGCGAGGCTACAGTCAACAAGACTTGTGAGTGTGGTAAAACAAAGTAAGTACTTGCTGGTACTAGAGTACCCTACCACATGCACTACTACTAGCAGTGATTGGAGAAATAGCAGTTGGAAACTGCTGACAGGAGAGAAGCTAAGAATTTTTTTGCTTTGTTTACTTGTGAGATTTTTTTATTTGATAGGTCAACATATTTGGCAGGAATTTTCAGGCATTTACAGTCAATAAAATGTATGAATACAAGTGTCAGATACGGCCTTCAGTAGCCAGTCATCTTCCATGAAGAATGGAGTTTCATAGAAAACAACAGTGCACCATGGGATATCTTTCCTTTTTAAAGCACTTGATTGGTCTATTTCAAATTTTCAAACAGGAATCCTGTATTTTCATTGGCTGATGAACATGGAAGATTTGGAAGAACATCCAACCAATAGTTTCTGTAATGGTTCATTATGTCCCACTCATTTTAGAACAACTGATTGAATTTGGTTCTGACACAAAATTGGAGTCGATTGAGTTTTATTATGGCAATTGACTTACCAGAGAAATTACCGTAGTTTCATACAAGAGAGTAGTCTACAGATATCACAGTGAATTCATAACATGAATTTACTACATGTCCAAGTTTCCAATTTAACCAAAACTGGAATGAGCAGAAGTTTGGAATCAAAACACCAGAACTTCCTTTTTGGCAGGAGTGGGCTAAATAAAAGGGTTGAGTGAGGTAAAATAAATGAGGCGGTATCTAAGAAACAATTATATTTATTATGACCTGATTCATTCACTCTTTATCCTACCACAATATGGCGACCAAACAATATTTTCTTGATGTTTATGTTGTTTTGCCATCACAAAAAAGCGATGATACAAACAATATATAAAGTAACATTTCAATTTTACGTATTCTATTAGCGCTCAATGTATTGTGTATGGCTACCTGAGAGTGAATTTGTTCAAGTTATTTCACATAATTGAGTGAAAATATACACATGTCTGTGTTATACATGGTTAAGTGACTTTTTTCATTCGTATTCCAGGCAGTTCATCAAATGTGCCCAGTCTTCCAAGTTTCGCTGTGATAAAGTTTGTGAGAAGGAACTGAATTGTACAAAACATCATTGCCAAGCCGTCTGTCACAGCGGACCTTGTGGCGTCTGTGAGGATACATTCCAGCAGGGTTTGTATTTATTCTTATCCATACTCAGGGGGTCTTGTGGGGTCTGTGAGGATACATTCCAGTGGGATTTATATTTACTCTGTCTACACTCAGGGGGTCTTGTGGGGTCTGTGAGATTACACTCAGCAGGGTTTGTGTTTATTCTTTTCTAAAATCTATGAGGATACATTCCAGGCATGCCAGCTGGGCTGTATTTACCATATCTATGCTCGGGGTCTTATGGGGTCTCTGAGGATACACTCCAGCTGGGTTTGTATTTACTCTGTCTATACTTGGGGTGTCTTGTGGGGTTTGTTAGGATACAATCCATCAGGGTTTGTATTTTCTTTGTTAATACTTGAAGGTCTTCAAAGTCTGAGAGGATACACTCCAGCTCTATCCGCAATTATATATCGTAGTGTCATTTCGAAAGTGAATAAATATTGTTATATGTTAATATCAGTTCCCTCACCGAGCTTCAGCCTTTGGGCAAAGAAACTTATTCTATTCAGCCAAAGGCCTTTGTTGGGTGTAAACTGAAGTTATGAAGAGGTTAACAAAATGGTCCAAAATCAAGCAGATGATTCATGATGTCTTAATAATTTCAGTGATTTTAGAGAGTGATCAAATTTATTAGAACTGATTGAATTTTGTCCCCAAAATTGGGGGTGATTGAATTTAGATAGGGGGATTGAATTATTAGAGGGATTACTGTAATGCCAATGTAGAGATTTGAATAGGGGATATATATTACTATATACATGTATGTAGCAGTTTAGCTAATCCAGCTATAAATAATATAACTACGGTAATTCCCCTAATAATTCGATCTGATCCAGGAAGTTCACTTTTCAACTCTGTTATTCAAACACAGAGAAGAAGTAACAGTCCCATTCTTCATTCAAATTGAAGAAAAGTCATGTTATGACAAAATGTGACACTTTGTAGCTGATGAAATGAAAATAATTCCAGATATAAGCCATTTTAGCTACACTTCCGGTGATCGAATTATTAGGAAAATTACCGTAACAAGAGTTTCAAAATGACTTTTACTGCAAGCTTTTAAAGGTATCTGTCCAGACGATGGAGGCAGTTGCCCATGAAAGCTTGCAATTAAAGGTAATATGTAACTTTACACATTTGCATCAGTTAAAATCATATTATTTATACATGTAGTGAGATTTGGGAAGGAGCCAGTTTGATGGGCAGGTACATGTAGGATTATGAGCAAAGGACAGTTGTTTAAGGGTGGCATTATTCTTGTATTTTCTAGCCTGTTATGGAGAGCACAGCAGTAGGACGGTGACGTGTGGTACTGAAGAATCTCTGTACACCTCTTTCACCTGTGGAGACACCTGTAATAAGTAAGTATTCATTCATACGTCTTGTACCTTTCCTCTCACTGTTAGATACATGTAAATATATTTCATGGATAACACAGGTTGTATATGTTTGATTGACTTTGCTGTTCCTGTATCTACTGTATATAGATGTGCCACATTTTCTGTGTGCGTTTCATTTTGATTTCCGTGCAAACACTGACATTTGAGGTCAAAATATCAACGGCCACAGTATCTGGACTGCAAACCCATGAAACACATGTATCAAGTGTTAAAATAGAGAAAAAGTGTGAGCGTGACGTCCAGCAGCTCAGTACATTTACCAAGCCTCAACTATCGGACTCCTAAGTAAAGAGAGATTTACTCAGGGCTGTTCCATTTGAAAATATGTACTTCCAGGAAGGAAAAAAAAAAAAATAATATATTGGTGGGTGGGGTTGTTCAGAATAGAAATCTCTTGGTGGTCCCTCCAGGTAATAAATTGCTTCTCTTGGTGATTGTTTAAAGGTCAACCCAAACGGAATTTTTTTTGGTCTAAAAATCCTTAAAAATCATAGTTCATACTTCACTTTGTATGAAAAAAATATTGAAAAAATTCTAATCTGATCAGAAACACACGTAATATGGGAGCAAAGTGGGCTTTTTCACACTTTCACAGCTGGCTTGATGACGTCACGCAGGGAAGTTGCCTGAGAAAAAACAGCGGATAACATGGAAAGCGAGTGCAGTCAGAGCTCCGGTTCAGATGTCGATTCGAGCGATATCAGCTGCTTAGATGGAAATATTTTTCGCCAAGAAGATGAAATAGACATAGAGGAGGATGATGACGGGCAAATTAACAGTTGTTTGCAGACCAACGGCGGAATTCAGCCCTATCAATTTGAGCCGTACGGCTCCGATTCTGACAGTGACAACCACTCTGACAACGTGGAACTCGACGACGACAGGATTCGGAGAGGTCGTTGGTTGAATAGTGATTGGTATGCAACTTGACTGGAAACCTTATTATCGTCATCTATAAGAGCAGATGTCCATATATTTCAAACTGTATTGAATGTAGAACGATTCTGTGATGTAAAGAACGAGCACATCTGTGTTGTTATTGTTGTTACTGACCGAGGCAGCCTTTTCGAGGGGATAAACTCCGGGATTCGGCAGTATGGACAGTAAATTACTGTTGATAACTCTACTGATATACGTCCGATTTGAATTTGTTTGTTTTCCCATAATCCCCATGAAATACCAATTTCAGAATTATATAGTTTGATAAAAAATACTTTGGACATTCATGGCGAAAAGTAAGCCATGGTGAGTGGATCAGCATTCACATTTGCTCAATTTTCGACAAATTACCTCCATTAAATTGAAATCGAATGATATTCCCACAATCTCAAATGTCAAGGGATTATGAAAGCATTATTATCACTTCTGTATTTACAGCCATTCACTCCAATTGGTGTTTTTTATTTATTTACTTATCAAGTGTATATATATTTATGAAAGATCATTTTAGTATTATTAAATAGTATATATGAAATAGAGACTCATCCAGTCTAACCTGTAGGTGCTCAAGCAACAAATGCCACGCGAGAGCGAGCAGGGCATGTACAGCCGTCTCCCTGCCCGAGGCGTCGCTTGCAGGCTAGATTCGTTCAGCCGATGTCCGTGATAGATTCTCCTTGTCCGATTTCTTTGCCGTCACATTCTGATTGTTCTTAGGTTTGATAGTTGGAATAGCTGTTCTCTTTAGTTTTGGTTTGTACCCGAATTCAACTGCTACGCTGTAGATGTCCTCGAATGGTGTCTAATTTCTGTCAAAATGTGCCGAGCAAATTATACGAGTACTGGCTCAGGCCCTCTTTCCACACTCTCGTGTTGCGTACAAATTTCGTCCAATTTGCAGCGATTTTCTCGTCTTTAGGCCACAAATGAATACCAACACCTTCATCTGTAGTAAAACTGCAACCTCCCACTACACAACGTCGCGGCATATTTAACAAATGATGTCCCGATACTCCGAAAATCTCCAGAAATAAGCAGCTACTTACGACTGTGGTATACGGCTTTAACATAGAGAATACAAGACGGCTTCCCTCCGTGACGTCACAGCTGGAATTGACAGGAGAGCGATTTTCACCTTTCAAACGGCAATATCTCGCCAACCAGACTGCACAAAATTATGAAAAAAATATCATTATTTTCAGAATCGAAAGGACTATTTTTTTATATTTTTGACCTCAGAGCGTTTGGGTTGACCTTTAAGCCTGTAAAAATATTGCTTCTATGGGTGGGCCCTCTTTACCAATATGCACTTTGTTATTTGAAAAGGGATTCGCTTTTAATGGAAATTGATGTGAAAAATCGCGGAAAAACAAGCTTTATCCGGTCCTCGACATTCTTCGTTGCGCTCAGACGACTTCCGGCTGTTTGGAGTAGTCTCCCTTGAAAACAAAGAACGGGCGCTGGCCGAGTGGTCTCCCTTTACTCCTTTCGAATATTTCCGTGGTTTTCTGTTCGGCCTTGAAAATTCAGGGTAAAATGGTGGACTGGGATTGTAAATATGTTGGCGAATGGTTGAGGCGGGAGGGCTTGGGAGGGCTAAACCTTTGAAGGCGAGACATTATTTTATTCAATATGTATTCAAAGAACGCAAAATACTAATCACTTGCAAGTATGTCTTGTAACGGCGTTCTTGAAAATATTAACGGTACATCGTGACACCACGTGGTCCTGGGCAAATCCAAAGGGGAAGTGTGACGATAGGCCTGTATCAATGAATAGTCACATGGACTGTTTATGTTTACACTTTGAACAATAGCCGTGCGTGCGCAATAGCTGGCTGGCCAATATGGGTGGGTGCCTTTTCCCTTCCAAATAAAAAATGTGGGTGGGTGGGCTGCCATGATGAAAAAAAAAAATGCTTCTCTCCCAGGTTGTACTGGATATTTATTTGCTGTGCTTGGTGGAGGCAAGGAGAATTAATTTGCATATATTGGTGGTTGGGGTGTACAAAGTTTCCCTTCCTGGGGGGGTACATCTTTTTAAATGGAACAACCCTCATATGGAAATATGTGATAATAAAAACCAAATTGTGTGGACCTAAGGGGTTGGAGAGCGAGGGGGGGGGGGAATCGCACACCTGAATGCAGTTCGTTTAGCTAACTTACCATGAATAAAATATGCTGCCATTATATTTTTGTCATATTTTGCCTCCTTAAAACCCAACAGTGTTAGTACAACTTGCATGCTTTCTGAAAACTGAATGTAAAACTTTAACTAAAAAAAGAAACTTCCTCAGAAAATCCATCTCAATTTGAAATTTTCCATATATTTGTTTTTTCTCTCAGGCAATTGGACTGTGGTCAGCATGTCTGTAAAGCAATCTGCCATGATGGACCGTGTAAATCGTGTCCTCTCCAGCCATCCCTGGTCACTTGCTGCTCCTGTGGCCAGACAGAGTTATCCTCCCTGACAGACATCCCTCGTGAAACCTGTCTTGATCCCATCCCAGTCTGTGATAATAAATGTGGCAAACTGCTGTCTTGTGGACCAGTTGGTAAGTGAAGTCATTTCTGGCTGTTGCATGCAAGTGGTGGGCCCTCAGCTCTGAAACCTCAAGTATAAACATGATAAAAGTGTTCAAAAACTTCAGAATGAACCAAGGTTGAAAATTCACTGCAATCATAAACCATTTGAAGAGAAATATTCTCAATAGAATGATGAATATATTATCTGTTATCGTAAACAAATCTATTTACATATAGTGGATTAACCCTTTCACCGATCATTCCCTGTTAACATGGTTAAAAAATACACACCTACATGTAGCATGTATAAAACCAAACCCAGGCATGCCAGGGGTAGATCAGTGAAAGGGTTAAGCTTTTGACTTTACAAAATCCATAGATTTTCGAAAGTTTCTGCTGATTGCCTAGCCATGATGCAGGCTGACGAGTGCATAACTTTGGAACGCACCCCCAGACACACACACCTCACAACAACTTGTCTACCTATCATGCCTACTTTGTTTCACCACTCAATTGAGTTGAAAATGAATCTGACTGTGCGAGGTAACATGCGAACAATCGTGACAGTCAAACCATGGTCTACTTTTCATGTTTTCATGTGTATTTCCTTGTGCCATCTTATCCATAAAATGCACTCCTATATCTTTCATGGTAAACAGTAAGCCCAGTGAGCATTTCCTTAACCAGTATCATTGTGTTGTTGTTGTAGATGATCCACATGTATGTGAGTTGATGTGTCACGAAGGTGAATGTGGTACGTGTGAGGGTACCACATCACGGACATGTCGCTGTGGAAGACTGGAAAAGGAACTATCGTGCATGGAGGCTAGCCATTTCACAGGTACTCATTAGCTATACCTGGTTTGTGGTTTGTAACATCCTACAAGATTTTGATAATGATGTGATTCATTTTTATCTCACCTTACGAAGTAAAGGGGAGATATTGTGAGAGGGGGAAAGAGGATGTCGTCGTCGGTGTCGGTGTCGGTGTCCCCTGCCTGGAAATAAATGGATTTTTGGTTTAGCAAGTTAAAAAAAAATCTAGAAAAATTAGAAAAAATATAAAAAAAATATAAAAAATATGGGGGGTGGGTATGCCACCTGGGGGTACTACCCCTGGGGTACTCTAATGTTAAAATCCCTATGAATGAGTTTTGCGTTTAGCTGAAGTGCACATGTACATCTGTACTTGGAAAGTTTCTTGCAGTTGTCAGCTGTCATTGGATGATTATGAAACTTGGTATACATGTTTCTTATGATAAGAGGATGTACCTGTGCTATTTTTGAGAAGAAATATTAATTTTTCTCAAAATTATGGCAAATGAAGAGTTTTCTGTTTAGGTAAATTGTACATGTAGGCCTCTACATGTATACATATACATCTACATGGTAACTTTGCTCCAGTTGTCAGCTGTCATTGGATGATTATGAAACTTGGTACACATGTTTCTTATGATTAGAGGATGTACCTGTGCTATTTTTGACAAGAAATATTAATTTTTCTCCAAATTATGGTAAATGAAGAGTTTTCTGTTTAGGTAAATTGTACATATACATGTCCATGGTAAGTTTGCTCCAGTTGTCAGCTGTCATTGGATGATTATGAAACTTGGTACACATGTTTCTTATGATAAGAGGATGTACCTGTGCTATTTTTGAGAAGAAATATTAATTTTTCTCAAAATTATGGCAAATGAAGAGTTTTCTGTTTAGGTAAATTGTACATGTAGGCCTCTACATGTATACATATACATCTACATGGTAACTTTGCTCCAGTTGTCAGCTGTCATTGGATGATTATGAAACTTGGTACACATGTTTCTTATGATTAGAGGATGTACCTGTGCTATTTTTGACAAGAAATATTAATTTTTCTCCAAATTATGGCAAATGATTGAGTTTTGCGTTTAGCTGAAGTGCACATGTACATCTGTACACCACAGTTTGCTGCAGTTGTCAGCTGAATGATTATGAAACTTGGTACACATGTTTCTTATGATTAAAAGATGTACCTGTGATATTTAGGAGATGAAATATTAATTTTTGTTCAAATTTTGAGGGTTTTGTCTTAATCTGCCAATAATAATGGACATGTATATACATGTACACGGAAAGTTTTCTGAAGCTGTCAGCTTTCATTGGATGAGTTTGACACTTGCTACCCAAGTTCAATGTGATTCAAAGATGTGCATGTGCTATTTAAGAAATATGACATTAAATATGAAATTTTTTCCTAATTATTGCAGTTTAGACTTTGTATCTTTCCATTGATAAGGTTTTTGTTGGGCAAAAATTTACAGGTAGATCTGTACATGGAAAGTTTGTTGAACCTTTCGTGGGATGATTATAAAACTTGGTGGACATGTTTCATGTTTTCCTAGGTCACAGCTCTCCCGCAGTAATCCCACACGGGACTGACCTATCCAGGCATTAGCCTATCCAGCAGTATTGCCATACGGGACTGACCTATCCAGCTGTAATCCCAAATGGAAATCAACTATCCAGCAGTAATCCCAGACCGAACTGGTCTATCCAGCAGTAATCCAATTTGGGACTGGCCTATTCAGCAGTAATCTCACACAGGACTGACCTATCCAGCAGTAATCCCAATGGCACTGGCCTATCCAGCAGTAATGCCACACGGGACTGACATATCCAGCAGTAATCCCAGACTGGACTGGCCTATCCTGAAGTAATCCAACATGGGACTGGCCTATCCAGCAGTAATTCCACACAGGACTGGCTTATGCAGCAGTAATCTCTCATGGGACTGACCTATCCAGATGTAATATGACACTGGATTGCAATTTGCAGCAGTAATCCCACACAGGTTTAGCCTATCCAGCAGTAATCCCACACGGGACTGGCCTCCTCAGCCATAATCCCACACAGGATTGCCGTATGCAGCAGTAATCCCACACGGGACTGCCTATGCAGCAGTAATCCCACACGGGACTGTCCTATCCAGCATTAATCCCATACGAGACTCATCTATCCAGCAGTAATCCCAGACAGGACTGGCCTATCCAGCAGTAATCCCACTTGGGACTGGACTATCCAGCAGTAATCCCACTGGGGACTTTACTCTCCAATCAGCATACACATTACATCCGAGTAAATATTGGCTGATAAAGGATTTTAAATAAATAGCCACTTGAGCTTTGAAATATTAACACCCTCAATGAAATTGAAGATTGGATTGAATTGAATTCACTGACACCGGTTCCTATTTATCATGTTTTTTAATCACGTCATATTTCATGTACAATAAAGCAGTGTTACAATAATGAATGGAAAATTATTATGTGAATGATCGACACTTTGAATAACAAACTGTGAAACATATATATTATAAACTTCAATAACAGACACTGGAATATATATTTATAAAAGTCATGCTTGGTTTTTCAGCTGACAATCCTCTGAAATGTGATAGACGATGTAATAAGAAGAAACATTGTGGCAGACACAAATGTAACCAACCATGCTGTGTGGTAAGATTGTACAGCAACTAAATTGTAAAATTCTCTGTGCTGCTAAGGTAAACATATGCGTTTATCTTGACATAGGTGTTTACCTTGACATGCTCACAGAGGTTCATACTTCATGTAAGCATCACGAGACAATGCATACAATAGCCAAGCCTGGGATACGATAGCCAAGTCTGGGGACAACAATGTGTCTAGACCTTTGCCTTTTCAACGACACAAAGACCCAGACAATAGTTCCTACATGAAGTATCGACCTCACAGACTATACGATCAGTGATACCAAGGATTATGATCTCTTGTGATGACTGATTCCACACACCGATATTTGATACTGATGATCCTTGAGAATTGCTCAGCCCACACAATTCACCTCAGTAATCAGCAATTGCCGAGGTAAATGTCGTGGCATAATCAGTTCACCTCAGCAATATTTAACATGGTGTTTGATGGGAATTTTTGCTGAGGTGACTTTTCTGAATTGTGTGGGCTGAGCTCATGACCTCACAATGACATCATATTCTAGAAAGCCATTTTATGGGAGATTATTCCAAATTTTTATTCATGCAATTTTCTCCTCAAAACTACACAGTGGATTAAAAAATAATTATCTGATGTGAAATGAAATAGTTGTGGGTACTGCTGGTTGCCATGTTGAAATTACCAATGGTGCTGTTTTTGGGGGTTATGCTCAATAGGCCGAAAATAACCCAAATTTGATAAGATATCAAGTCACAAAGTTTCAGCTCTAACTTTTCCTTTGTATGGGAGCACCAGTGGCAAAATATGGCTTACATTTTTTGTAGAGGAGTAACAGATATTTTGATAATTTATTTTTGGGAGAATGACTTGTGATCAGACAGGGCTAAATTGTGATCAGACAACTCTGATATGCTATTTTAGACCCTGGATTGCTTTTCATCTCATACTTAACATCATTATCCTCAATCACTGGTTCCTCTGGATCTGAGAAGATTATTGATTAGAATATTTAAAAATAAACTGTCTGTGTGTTCAATTGTTCACAGGAGGAGGATCACTTTTGTGACCAGGTGTGTGGGCGTAAACTCAACTGTGGCCTCCATAAGTGTGACCTACCCTGTCACCGTGGCAACTGTCAGCCCTGTCTACAAGCCAGTAAGTAGCCCCTATAACCAAGGCTAGTGTCTTCCCTGTCTACAAACAGTAAGCCCTTCCATGCTCTAGCTACCAGAAGCTTGGCACATAACATTTCCCCATCAGTTAAGGCCTTGGCAAGAGCTGACCTGACCCAACTTCCTATGTATGTATTTCTTATATGAGAGAACTACAGTCAACCCTACTGCATCACATTTTTGTTAATACATCTTATGCAATGCATGATTGCTGAGTATAGACAATAGCTGAGAGGTATTGGAGCTCATTGGGCCATTTTCCATCATGGCATCTGTCAGTCCGGTCTACAAGCTAGTAAATAAACGCTCACTGTGGCAACTGCCGGACCCATTTATAAGCTAGTTAGGACCATTGTCACTATGGCAACTTCCAGTTCCGTCTACAAGCTAGTGAATAGTCTCTATAACCAAGGCAACTGCTACTCCTGTCTACAAGCTAGTAAAGTACCTGTGATCAGCATAGCAACTCGCAGTCCTGTCTAAGCTAGTAAGTACAATTGTAACTATTGCAACTGCCAGTCCTGTCTATAAGCTAGCAAGGCAACTGCCAGTCCTGTCGACAAGCTAGTAAGTACCAGGTCATCATGGCAACTGCCAACTCTAACTGCAAGATAGTAAGGACCATTGTCACTATGCCAACTCTGTCAGTACTGTCTACAAGCTAAGAAGTACCTGTCACTAATTGCCAGCTCTATCTACATGTACCACTGTCCTTTTAGCAACTGTCTATCTACTGACTGGTACATATAAGTACCTCTGGTATTGTGACCACTCCAGCTATATCTGAGGTCAGTCAATCCCCTGTCATACTCATGTCCACAAGCTAGTACTAAGTACCTCCTTCCTTCAACCATGGCACCCGAGAGGCTTGTAGAAGGATAATAAGTAGCAATCTCAGTAAACTCAGATATAATATCACGGAATATTATATCTGAATTCAGCCCTATATAAATCCCGTGCGAGTGAAACTATTGTTAGCCAACTATTTCAAAATCACGCCCACAGTAATTACACAAGGTAGCTCGTGGTCTAATATATAAACATTGTCCTGAAACAGTTTCCAAATATGGCATCATTTCCAGACAGGGTCCGTAAACATCAGAGAATTTACTCCCGCCGAAAAGTCTGGCTTTGTTAGGGGTAGAAAATATCAAAAGATTGCGCCGTGCGAAGATGTTTATCTCCTCGAAATAAACGTCAATCATTGTCCGAGCGAAAAGGTTGAAATGGTCGTGATTGGCTTATTATGGGATCTCGTAGAATATCGGCGAACATTTCGCACGAAGTTTTCATAGCGTTACGTCTAGATGGTATTCCCCTGATTTACCATCTTGGTTTACCTAGATTGAATAAGTAGTAGCTGTCACTATGGCAACTGGCAGCCCAATTAAGTTGAGGTCATTCCATACCTTTCCTCTTCCATCAATTCATATTAAGTACAAACATTTTCAGGATCATTTTGAAGCAAAGTCCCATTTTGTTATCAATTCTGGGTTCTTTCGAAATGCTTAAGGAATTAAAATTTAATGTTGTTCAATAGACATTTGATAAATATTGGGTTGTCAGAACAATACTGTGTAAAATTCCATGTTTTCTGTAGGAATAATTCTAGTCCCACTTTATTGTAGCCCTGAAAACCTGTCTCAACATTGAGGACAAACATACAGGCTGAATGCAAATCAGAAATAAATTTTGAAAATTGTTATGTTGTAAATTGTTATGTTGTTGATTTTAGGTTTTGATGAGTTAATGTGTCACTGTGGGGCAGAGGTGATTTTCCCCCCAGTGGCCTGTGGTACCCGTCCTCGGGAGTGTCGTAAAATCTGCACCCGCATCCATCCGTGTGATCACCCAGGTATGTTCATCCTCAGGACAGTCACATTCCTGTTAAAAAATAGTCCGTCAATAGAACTTGAACCTGATGACATCACTGTACTGCATTGTGGGAATAAGTGAAGTGTAAATCCACCATCTTTGGACTAAACAGGTGAAAACTTTCATTCAGTTGGCATGGATGCACAATACTTCATGGTATAGAAAGATTGATAAAATGTTATCATGTTTCACAGCTTTACAGCATTGGTGATTTTGGCCAAGTGGGTGAGCAGCATGAGTTTTGTACCATGACAATTGCCACGAGGGGAAAATTAATTTCCTCTACATGATGACTGCACATGGATAGTCACACATGTCCAGCTAATCATATCGTAGTTAGTTTTATCATCGCTATATGGCCAAAATAGTGCTGAATGCGACTTTAAACCCTAATTCACTCACTCTCCATCTGTCCACCCATCTGTTTCCATGCGATAACTGTAGTTCAGTGTCATAGAATACAACATTATGTTGTATCGTCGAACATATTGTGCGGGGTTGGGTACAGATTGTGACCAAGCATCAGGCCTCTACCCATAGCTCATGACAGAGAAGAACCCTATTGACATTTAACCTTTAATACTTCTTGCTTTTTTCTATTGATTAATTCCATGTTGCAGGAAATGGTTAAAGAAAATGTACATACCTAGTGAATTTTCAATACCCAGAGTGCTTAGGTTACGTTTATCCTTCTAATAATTCAATCGCAGAAAGTCAAATCTCCCACCATAAAACCTGGTGGGAGTGATGAAAACAGGAAGTTGACAAAATGATTAAAAATCAAGCATATAATCCATTATTTCTTTGCTATATCATTGATTTTAGAGGGGGATCAAAACTTCATTGAATTGTACTGATTTACAATTAAATGTTTCAGTTCGTCACACGTGTAATCCAGATGGGGAGTGCCCTCCATGTACCGTTCTGACAGAGAAACGTTGCATGGGAAACCATGAGGTGAGATTCATATCTAAGCCATTCTTTTGGGTGTACCTGTCCATCCATGTTTTTGGACTACATCAGCTATGGCTGGCTGGAATGGACATTGTCCTCCTCTTTGTCCCTCTCCTCCTGACTTTTGTTATTTAGTTCCTTAACTTTTCAACAAGTTGACCGATTTCTATAAATTTTGATCAGGATATTAACCAAGGGGTCATGCAGATGTCATGTACTAAAATTAAGGTCAGTTGGTGAAGGGCACCATGGCTTAAAAAAAAAACAGGAAATCATCAAAATTCATTATTTGTTTGACTTTGAGTGAGAGATGATTTGACAGATACTGAAATTATCAAATCTTAAGTAGATCCCCCCCCCCCCCAATCCACCCTCCCCAAACCCAAACAGGAATACATCATGCTTGTGGCAAAAAATAAAAACCTATTTAGGTTGAAAGGTCAAAGCCACAGAAGATAATAAAAAAACTGGAAACTGTTGAAAATCATTTTTGTGAGTGGATGCTTTATTGGGAAGCAATGTTTCGGGTAACAAAATTGGCTTAATTAATAGGTGTAACTGTCATTGTTGCAGCTGATATTACAGGATAATGACTTTAGATTTGTCTCCTGACTGACTGTCTGTGTTTGTTTCCTCCACAGCTGAGAAAGAACATTCCATGTTTTCGTGAGGATATATCGTGTGGTCTGTCATGTAAGACAGATCTACCCTGTGGCCAACACAAGTGTAGGAAAACCTGCCATAAGGTGAATTATACCATTTTCAGCCCCATCAAGAACTATATACTGTGTGATATTTGTATGGGTTAAAAACTGCCTTCTAGTTTGACTCTACAGACAAATTTGATCTATGTGGTGGTTAACCTTTTACACGTTTTTGAACCAAGAAATGTTCAAAGCGGATATTCGTGTTTTGTGTAGTGATTGGTGTTTCACTATAAATGGAATGTTATATTAAATATGTAACTTATCCATTAGATCCACTCAGCAGTATGCAGTGATATAACAACACAGAAACTGCAAATATACCTAATGTCATGTTTTCAATCTTCCACTCTCTACTTTAGTAAAATAGGGACAGGTGCAGAGGTCTGGTGTCTACTTTTATATTTATATGTGTTATATGAGTTTTTGTGCTATTATAATATCATATCCAGCAAATTTAGTCCTACAAACTTCAAGATGACGCTGTGTTAAATGCATAAGTTCTCAAGTCAGATTTTCTAGCTTCACAGGCATTGTCGCATCATGTTTTAGCACCGCATCAATCCTTTTTCTCACTGATGGCCGAAAAAGTTAGAAAAAAGTGGTTTTCTTCTGTAAATTGTTTTTTCTCTCAATTTATTTTGCGTGTCAAAGTTTGCCAAAATAACTTTCTGGAGTTCTTGAAAATCATGCCGATGAGTTGCTTGATGTCCTGATTTAACTTACAGGAAATTGTACTCATGAAGGCTGACTATTCCAGTAGATCCAAGAACATTGTTCTATTCACGTGAATTGTAATGAACTACACCTATTTTTGCTTGAAAACGTTGGATATATTTGGTCGGTGTGAAAGAAAAATAAAAGTGCCTGTGAAGCTAGGTATTAATGTTACTCAGCCTGATAGACGTTGAATTTTTCTTTGGAAGAGCTTTAATAGTTTTATTCTGAAATGAACTTCTGAACATTTTTTTTGTTATTTGGTGGTGTTGAAAATGTGTTTCCAGATGCTCAATGTGTTTTTCAATATTACCCGTTACAGGGTCCCTGTCTGGAGGAAGGTGAGACCTGTACCCAACAGTGTGTCCTCCCTCGACGTGAGTGTGGTCACCCCTGTGGAGCCCCCTGCCATAGTGGCACCACCTGTCCCAGAACAGCTTGTAGAACACTGGTAACTAGACTTGTTTTCTTCCAATTGTTTCAAAATGAGACAAAACCCCTTACAAATCTTTAAATTTTAAGCCAACATAAGTGTACGAACCCTGATTACTCATCAAAACCTTTGTTGGCTTTCCAGTGCAGACAAATCCAGAACATTATAACGGGACAGACGTCACAATGCAAATGCAGCAAAATGTATCGATGCATTGCATCATGAGCTGCAGTATCACATTACAACGAATTTGACCTTCTTATGCCCATGCCAAATGTTGTATTGTTGACAAAGATGCTTCCCTTACCTTGTCCATAAGCATCAGTATTCTGTACAACATCTACTAGCTGAAATTCTGTACAACATCTAAGCTGAAATTCTGTACAATGTCTAATAGCTAGAATTTTTTACAACATCTAATAGCTATAATTCTGTACAATATCTGATAGCTGGAATTTTATACAACATCTAATAGCTGGAATTCTGTACAACATCTAATAGCTATAATTCTGTTGCAGGTGGAGGTGAAGTGTAAATGTGGGAATAAAACGGCCCGGATGAAATGTTTGTCCGGCGGTGTTAATGGACCTGATATAGCGGATTACCAGAGGTTTGTCATGTTTGTAATATACTGTGTCTGTATAGACAAGGTTCTGGATTTACACTTCAGTTAAAATTGGCCTTGGGAATATTGTCATCATTATGTATGTTCATACATCCGTCTCTATTTTCTCATCAGGCCTGTACTGTAAACAGATCAGAGAAAACCACCTCTCTAAAATAGAGGTAAAAAAGGTTGTTTTTGTCCAATAAATCCAATGATATATGGAAGATAGAAACATCCGCCATAGGTGACCATGGATATATTTATCCGCATCGGATGGTATTGAAAAACAAATTGTCGTCTATCTAATTTGCATAAGAATAGACATGTTTGGTTCTCTGTCGACATGGTTAACAATTAGACTCTTCATTGGAAAACCACTGTTCCAGCATGTAACAATATTTAAAGTAAGTCCCCTGAAGATTTTGTAGCATTATGATGAATAAGTCAAAAGTTATAAAGCAAAAATGACCTCCATTTTAGAGAGGTGTTTTTCCCTAACCTGGTAAAATTTTCTCAGAAAACTGTTGCAGGTTACAATAATTACATCTTGGCCAAAGACGTAGTCTTATTCTGTCTGTCCGTCCGTCTGTCGTACCGTCCTATTATTACAATGTTATTCCCTGTTTATTGTGATATACATGTATCTTGAAGAATTAGGGACAGGAAAATTAATACTGTATATGCATCTGGTGATGTTCCAGAAGTAAGTTGAAGATGGCTGAACTCGACCCACTTTTTCAAGGTCAGATTCTATTTATCGGATATTTCATGAAAGATTTTTACCTACTACATTGTTCAAATTCATACCACATAAGCAAATAATAATGGACTAGACATCTATCAAATATGACTGACCATGGCCAAATTGACAGTACAAGATTTCAGTATAAAGAGCAATATACGAGAACATAGTTTATAGCTTTAGGAATTTGGTCAAGTTCCAGCAGAACCTCAGCACAAAAGTTTGGCCCAATCTGAAATGATGTGCTTGACAATAGCATACATTGTCCAAAGTGCTACATGTATTGTATGAGCATGATGTGTACAGTTGTTTCACATAACTCACCTTTCTGTTGGCCTGGTGGTGGAATACATTCTCTGTGGCAAGTGATCACTGACAGCCAAACGTCCCAGCTACTATATCGTTGTACTATATACATGTACATGTAGATGTAAACCGCATACATTGGCATATGCAGACATACCATTTAGTAAAAGATAATCTGATAATTACATGTAACTTAACAATGAATATTCCAGTGATTCTGAATTTAATATATCATTGACCTATAGAGGATCTTCTAAAACTAAAATTGGGAAACCTTCAGAGATACAGGGTTCACCATTCATCATAACAATACAGGCCTGCTCAATACCGCAAGAATCGCTATCCTTAATAATGACAAAGTATGTTGAGAATAGCCCCAGCTTACATATACTATAACTTAAAAAAATCCTGCAATAAACAATTTCAGCATATAAATGAGAATATAATGAGTCACTAATCCCTCTGAATGCTATATCCCATGAAATGTTATTGAATCATTGGAATTTTGACAATCACATTTTTGTCTGTTTTACAGAGTGGCCACAGCAAACCTAGCAAGTTCTCTGAGTGGTCTGCAGACTGGTCAAACCGTCGACATCACTGAACTGTCCGCACTCAGAGGGGGACAAAGACAGTGAGTTTGTGTGCCCTCAATCGATGAGCATAGTTTTTAATGTTTTCATATTTCGTCAGGAGAGGGGGCCATACAATTCGATAGCTTTTGGAGCTGTGCAATATCTCCAGTCCTAGCTTATGGATTGATACAAAACTTTGGGTATACATTGCCCATGGTATGATGTGTGTTGTGGTGATATTTGATGTATACCTCGATTTCCTTACAAAGAAGAAGCTTTCTGGACTTTAACATGTTTACAGTAATTCGTCTAATAATTCAATCACAGGAAGTTCACTTTTCAACTCTGTTATTCAAACACTGAGAAAAAGTAACATTCCCAGTCTTCATTCAAATTGAAGAAAAGTCATATAATGACAAAATACGACACCTTGTAGCTAGTGCCATGAAGAATATTGCCAGATATAAGCCATTTTTGTTGCACTTCCGGTGATCGAATTATTAGGGGAATTACCGTAATGGCTTTCTGTTCATCCATCTTTCACCGCCTGTGGGATATCTCCAGTTACAGGTTATGGATTGGGTCCAAACTTCGGGTATACTTTATGCATGGGGCAAAGAAAAACTCTATTATCTGTGTGAATGGTCATGTTTACATATTTGTTAATCTTGGGAGGTGAATATAATTATGATCAAACTTGTATTTCTCATTTATTCTTTTTATTTGTTGATCAATCTGCAGACTTGACTGTGACAAGGAGTGTGCTGTACTGGAAAGGAACAAACGTGTGGCCCTGGCTCTGGAGATACGTAATCCGGACCTCTCCGCTAAACTCGGCAACCCTGCCTACTCACAGTTCCTCAAGGACTTTGCCAAGTGAGTGGACATATCATGTAAATGCATAAGTTCTTGTCGAGGTGGTGGCAACATTCACATACAAAGAGTATTCTGTATTTCATAGTCAGATACAGCAACTATCTAGGTTGGGTACCACAGCAAGAAAAATTAATTTTTCGGGTCCATTCTTAACAGCTGATTATTCGCGTCAAAGCTCAACATTTGATCATGCTCATGTCCTACCCCACATGACCAGTGCATGAGTGAAAGTTTGCTGGTTACTTGCCGACAGGCGGTGGTTCTCTCCGGATACTCCGACTTCCTCCACCATTCAAACTGGCTGTCACTATATGAGAGAAATATTCCTGAGTGTGTCATTAAACTGAAATCCCCCCATGAAAAAACTCAGCATTTGGTCATTCTCGTGTCCTATCCCACATGACAACTCCATGATCGTTCTCATGTCTTACCCCATATGACAAACACAACATTTGATCATGCTTATGTCTTATCCCACATGACAAAACTCAACATTTGATCATGTTCATGTCCTACCCCACATGACAAAACTCAACATTTGATTCCTAAGTCTTAAACCTGCTTGAATTAATGCCTTTTATCTCCGATTAAATGCACAATCAAACGTAGAAAAACGGAAGTTAAAAGAAAAAATCAACTCCCCTAGGAGTTGTCTGCCCCTAGGAGAGCTCTCCCATTCAATCCAGCGTGGTTACTATAAAGGTCATTGTAAGCCTTATTCCAATCCTCTTTCTCCTGTTTGCTCGAGCAGTGCACATCTAGCGAAGTATTCAGAGTCAATTTTACAACATTGGTTGTTGTTGTCTCGCTGGTATATCCTTTATCAAGTGTTGAGTTTGTTATTTATTCGGAACTTACTTACTGTATTATTATGTCGGAAGTTCCGTCTTGTATTCCGTATCGTACGTGCGGGAAAAATTTGTTCCTTTTTGGACGCTCACACGGCTTGCTTTTCATGTAAAGATTTGTGTTATTGTGCGTCCACGTGCGCGGAATATGTATTATGAGCCGACGGCTTGGAAGATTTATGCCCAGGGCCGTCGTGCTTTGCTTTTATATGCTTGTGAGAGATCGACAGACGGGTTTTAGAAATTTTCTTTGGTCAATGTGTGAAATGTTGTTAGGATCTTGACCGAGCTGGTCAAGCCCCAGTTTCTCTCACGTCGGTGTGTATTCCATACTATCATACACGAAGATAATTCTAGGTTGCTAGACAGTTTGACCCGGTCCGGAGTTTCATTGTCTAGGTTGATCCAAAACCCGTTTCTTTGTTACGCTCAACAAAGACCAGGTCGGTGCCTGGCCATTCCATTGTCTCCTTCAGACAAAAGAATTCTTTACCAGGTTATTTCGCCTGTCTATCGGTACCACATATCTCTTCCAAAAAGAAGGAAGCTAATAAACAACGTGGACATAGTTTATTTATTTCCGTGCCCGATTTATTTGTGGGGCGAATGTTGGATCATTTGAGTCGGCCACGTGTTTAGTGTCTTTGGACGTACATCGCTAAATACTTGGGGCGGAGATTTTAAATTCTCTTGAAATGATCGTCTGACGATGTTCTTCTAAAAGTCTTTATGAAATCTCATGTTTAACAAATAACACAGTCCTGCATTAGGCCAGTGTGTAGTCAATATTACGTCTTCACACAAACTTTGAGTTACGACCCGGTGTGTTTGAGGTAGGCTTTTATTAGCCTCCAACATTCCGTTTTGTTCGGTCAGTATGGAGCCTATTGTGATGTACTTTAAACGAACAAGTTTTTGCTTCGTTGTTTCATGATTTTATCCATTGAACTGTTGTATAAATTACCAGGATTGTGAGAACTACCCTCGTTTGACGCGGGAGGTTCGGTTTTCTCCGCCGGGGAAATCCGAGTCTTTATAAGCAGTCCGTCAATGTTTCAACAACAACAACAACATGTTGTTGTTGTATGTTTTTTGTTCGGACTTTGATTGTTCTCACTTGCATCCATTCAATTCTTTGGCCTACCAAGAAGGTAATCTCTTGTTATATCAAATATTATTATGTGATTTTGATATCCTGTCTTCAAGAGAGATCTTACGGAGGTTTTATTCTGCCTCTCATGTTTACGTGTTTGTTGTTTTTTGTGTACGTAACCACATCTCAACCCTATGTAAACGATGTTATGATAATAGCATAAATGGATGTTACGGGGCTTCAATGCTACGACTATTTATTGCATTTTAATGAGCGTCTTTGCTGATCTCTTTATGTGATGAAGGGTGTGTCGATCAACAAAGGGATCACGTGTTGGTTATCGTGAGTAAGTAATTCTATTACCCACTGTTTATTGTGATTCTGTGCTATGCCTTGATACACAATTTTGTTTTATACATGTGATTTGTTTTGTTTCTCACCAAGCTGTTCCATCTGTATACTGTGTTACGCTTATAATTCAGATGGACTTATGCACTAATTTTAATTTCTTCCCTATGAGAAAATTTAAAATTTAACTAGCGGGAGTGGGAATCTATTGGCCGGCCAAGGTTTAAGCCTGATGACACGTAAGTCGTGAAGTCTTCTATGGTTTCTTTCTACCAAGTTTGTATTACCAGTACAGTCTACTAGAGCATCAAACTGCTCTTTAGTAATGTTCTTACTGTTTCTTCCGCTTCTCGACAAATTTGTTCGTGTTAGGTCATTTCAAATTCAAAATTTTTGAATAACCTCCTGCCGGCGAGAGACCTTAAATGTTTTTCCTCTCTTCGGGAATTTAAAAATCCTTTAAGGATTTGTTTTGGTTTCCTGGAAAAATCTTTGTTCTGGATGTCGATTGTGTGACTTTTTGGTTATTGATAGTAACATTCTTGTAAATGTTTAATATTCTCTCCATATAAAACTCCAGTACTGAATTTCATGTACAGGAGACAAATTACATCGGGAGAGGTCATAATGTAACCATATTCATTGACACATTATTTCATGTTCACTGACACAAAGATCCATAATCCCATTTATCTCATTGAGCTTACATTTGGTGATTAACGCTACAAACATTTAATATGTTCATCTCTACTGTGTTTAAAGAGAAGGAAAATTTATTACATTCGACTTCGGGGTTACTGTTTGCAACGCCCTTCGGTTACGTCGTGTACTTTTATAAGTTTGTATCCTGCTCCAGTTTGAGCATGTATATACATTAAGTTGTTGTGAATTGGGAAATCACTACGTTGTTTATCATATACAACGTTTCTCGCATTTTTCACATTACGCTTTCCTATTACACCTTTGACGGCAGGTTCATTACGCCGTCATGTGTCTCTCATACACCTGTGCGTCGTTCTATTACATCGGTTAGACGTTTCCGGTACGCCATAACGCCGTTTGTCACGTCATTTCTTCATTTGTGAGATGCATATTTTATATCCATTCATCGGCACCCCTTTGATTCTTCATCGTCGGTCATCGGCGGGAGGGGAAGTCCGTTCGTTTGGCGTCATCTTTCCACTTGTATCAATTCTTCTCGGGTTTTTCACATTGTGATTTACTTAGGTTCGTCGTTACTCTACGAAGAGAGTCCTGTCCAGACCTTGTTGTTTCCAGTCTGGAGTTCAGAATATCAAAATTGTATTACAATCAGCAGTATTTGGTCAAATACTGTTATATGGAATAGGTCTTTGGATTATGGACGTGGATATTCTCTTGAGGACGACGGCGGGAATGTGAATGACGGACTAGTCACCTTTAATTGAATTCAGCACAGTGTTGTTTTAACAATGAACCATGTTGACTTTAACACACAAACATTGTGTTGAGATCCATTTACCTTAGGATTGTGGTTAAACAACACAATGTTTTCGTGGTGTACTTGGACAGTTTTTCCGGCTTTCTCCATCAAGTACTTTATTCCTGTATAGACCGTTACACCAATGGTTAGACTTTGACTTTATGGTTCTGTCATCAACCTTAAGGTTGTTTATTATATGTAGGACCTTACTTGCTACGTTCCTATATTGGTCCTGGTGCCGAGGACGTGATACCGTCCCCGATTCTATTTCCCTCGCATTGACTTCCTCCTTCTCCCTCACCAGGATAGGGAGTTTCATTTTAGCACCATGGAGGGCTATCGATCTGCTTTGGCTAGCGTGTTACGTCTTACCTTTGGTACCGACTTTAGCCTTAACGATTATAGCTCTGCGCTTATTCGCGCCTTCGCATTACAGTCGCGTTGTACTCGCCAACTGTTACCGAAATAGGATATCGGTGTGGTTCTGTGTGACCTGATTTACCATCTTGTGAACCCTTAGAGTGCGCGTCTATAAAGCTGTGTCTTATGACACGGCCTTTGTGGCGGCGTTTGCTTTGACGTCCAGAGTGTCTCATCTTTATGCTCTTGAAAGATCTTCTATGACCTGGACAGCGGATTGGTCTTGCATTCTTTTCGGCCCATTCCTGAATTTATTGCCAAAAATGAGTCTGTTCGTTCAGGTCCGTGCGCTCAACGTCGTACTCCATTCCTGCGTGTCAGACTTTGTACATGGCCTCGGGGTCGATCTTCTGCCAGATCCTGTTTGTGCCTTCCGTCACTATCTTACTCGTACCGATTTAGTCGGCTACGGTTATCATATCCCTTCGCCGGTCAGCAAGGCTTGATATTTAAAAAAAGCCGCGTAGTTGAAGAAGACCATAAAATAGTCTTATCAATTGCCAGAAGGTAGATTTACTATTGACGCCCCCACTACTGGCTTCCATTTCTTCTAATGTGTTTCGTACCATCGCTACTCATGGCCTTTATGGAAGAACTTGTCCCTTCATGATATTGTCCAGTTCTTGTGTCTGGACTGCAAATTCCACGTTCACAAATTTCTATCTGTGTAATATGTCAGTGCAGTCAGATAGTGTGACCACGCT
>JAVTVY010007724.1:0-48014 GCA_036873755.1 Hanleya hanleyi
CCAGCCCAGTACCCTATCCGACGTGTACAAACCAAAGTGTTCTCTGTGCCTGCTGAAAATATGGGCGCCAACAAAGAAAACCTGTTCCTGGGGGAACTACCCAAGCGATTGATCCTGGCCTGTGTGGAAAATACCAGTTTCAGTGGAGCCTACCCAGAGAATCCGTTTGACTTTAAACATTTCGGCATCAATTTTGTGGCCTGCATGTGGATGGACAACAGGTGCCAGCCACGGCCTTAACCCCGAACTTTGGGCGGAGGAATTTCATTCGAGCCTATCAGAGCCTGTTTACAGCCACCGGTCAAATAAACCAGGACGAAGAGAATATGATCAGTCGGGAGGACTACGGGAACGGATACACGTTGTTCTGTTTCGATCTGACCCCCACCTTAGAGAACGACCATCAGCTGGCCCTGACCAAGCAAGGTAATTTACGGTTGGAAATCCACTTTGCACGAGCCCTGCCGACCACCGTCAATGTGATCTGCTACGCCGAGTTTGACAACATCATTCAAGTGGACAAGGCGCGCAACGTCCTGTGTGACTTCTCCACCTAACATGGATACAGACCAGATAACCACCGTGCTGGAGAATGACCCAGAGACACGTAGGGTCTTTCAAGGGGTGTTCGCCCGAGATGTGTTTCCATTAGACCGTATGTATCCGGCTGCTTACGTTCTCAACACGGACCCGATGGATCGACCCGGTGAACACTGGGTGGCCGTGTACTTGACAGAAGAGCAGGGGAATACTTTGACCCGTACGGCCTGCCACCCCTCCATCCCGATTTAACAGACTTCATGGATCAAGGCACAGAGACGTGGTGTTGGAAACTCAAACGTTGCAAAGCCTGACCAGTGGCGTGTGCGGACAATATTGCTTGTTTTACCTGTACCATCGATGCCGGGGAAGACCCTTATCTACTATCGTACAGATGTTTGACGAGTACTCCCAGGCCGAGGACCGCGATGTACTCGTCTATGACTGGGCCGCCCATCATTTCAATGTACAAGCCCCTGGGCTTCTGGGTTCTGGGCTTAAGTTTTCAAGCCCCTTGTTCTGGGCTTCAATGTACAAGCCCCTTGTTCCGGGCTTCAGTTAATGACAAGCCCCTTGTTCTGGGCTTGAGTTTTCACGTGGTTGTTCTCACGTTGTTGTTCACTGAATAAAAAAAAAAAAAAATGAGATCTCCAAAAAACCCTGTCTTGTGTGTTTTATTCCTAATGCATCAATGCCCAATGTGGAGATTCAGTCAAACTGAAATCAGTGGTGTAGGATGGGGTCAAAATGTAACCCATCAAGTTTAGAAGGCAAGAGCACTATAGTAAAAAATAAGAGAACCAATGAAATCAGCCTACAGACCAAGTACGTGTCTTTGGTCTAGGTTTGGAGCGGGCATTTCATTGAGGTACGTGTATACGGTGAGTGAAGAGACTCGTCCAACACGTATAGATTATGACTATAAGTTCTATGAGCATAATGCATGAAAGTGGCTTTGAACACCGTATTAGCCAATCAGTGACCTAGAATGGAGCCAAAGCTAACCCATCCATGTCCAGAAAAACATTACCCGGGTGTACAAGAACCCAGATGTAGGCGCGGACGTCAGCGAAAGCACACCGTGAATACCCCAATTCGATTGGCTGATTGTTCGATCGCTGATTGGTTCTTTTTCTCGACCGCTGATTGGCTCTTTTTCTCGACCGCTGATTGGTCCACATGGAACTGCCCATCTTTCCCAGGTTCATCTAGAATCCCCCTTTTTTTTGTGCTCAAGCTCTGACTATAGCGATACCGCAACATTGTCTCATTGGACATTGGACCGTCTGACCTGGAGGTGACCCTTTGACCTTTTGACCCGCGTCCGCGCGCGCGCGCACTGCCGGGGATGACGCGGGATGACGCGCGCGCTGCGGGGCGCTGGGGCGGGAAAACACCCCGGCGGTTGAACATTGCAACTCTTGTATGTTTGGAGGTAGTGTTTAGTGAAAACCCGGAAGTGACATCAGAGGGACGTGTTTTATAGACCAGATGTAGCTCTACGGGTATAGTCCGTGATACGTACTATTCTGATGGGTTAGTCCAAAAAAAGGGAGCAACAACAACAACACAGATTACAGATCAATCCTTTTATTATGCGTGAACAACATAGAAATGCATGTACTGACCTGTCTGTGGGAGGTTTCCCACAATGGCGTTCACCTTCGCGTCTTTTCGTGTACGTCCGTGTCTTTTCGTTAAAGTCCGTGTATCTTCGGTAAAGTCCGTAGGCATTTGGCAAGGAAGCTTTTTCCCGAGACCGAATCACCGCCAGACATGACTGCATCACCGCGGATGAATACATTCTTGCACTCACTCACACCACAGGTCGAGTGAGGTATCAAATTGAAGCATAGGTGAAGGAGCATTTAATGGACTGGGTGTGGAGTTGACATATCGATAAAAATGGATATGACCTTGAACTGATCACGTGACCTCCCCGTGAGGGAAAAACCCCAGAACCAAGTCAGTACATGCATCCCATAGTCCCAGGTCACGCCCGATTCACGCAGATCGGAAGTGACGTCATACACCTGCGCACAACCGTGATGGAAAAAACCCAGAACCAAGTCAGGACATGCATTCCACACAGGCAGAATGCAGGCAGGCAGGCAGACAGGAAGGCAGGCAGGTAGGAGGGCTGGCTGGCTGGCTGGCTGATCAAGTCAGGTCAGGTAAGTCAGATTGAATACACCCCTTTCCCTAAAAATAGACTCCTTTTATACATTTTACTACTCGCGGCCATCTTGTACCCATCTCCCACATCATGACACTGGCGGCCATCTTGTACCCACCTCCCACATGGCGGCCATCTTGTACCCACCTCCCACATGGCGGCCATCTTGTACCCACCTCCCACATGGCGGCCTTCTTGTACCCACCTCCCACATGGCGGCCATCTTGTACCCACCTCCCACATGGCGGCCATCTTGTACCCACCTCCCACATGGCGGCCATCTTGTACCCACCTCCCACATCTTTTTTGGCGGCCATCTTGTACCCACCTCCCACATGGCGGCCATCTTGTACCCACCTCCCACATGGCGGCCATCTTGTACCCACCTCCCACATCTTGCACTGACTGACACTGGCGGCCATCTTGTACCCACCTCCCACATCTTGCACTGACTGACACTTGGCGGCCATCTTGTACCCACCTCCCACATCTTGCACTGACTGACACTTGGCGGCCATCTTGTACCCACCTCCCACATCTTGCACTGACTGACACTTGGCGGCCATCTTGTACCCACCTCCCACATCTTGCACTGACTGACACTTGGCGGCCATCTTGTACCCATCTCCCACATCTTCCACTGGCGGCCATCTTGTAATGCTCTCATAGATATGTACATGCCCTTATAGTTCTCATACATGTAGATATGTACATGCTCTCATAGATATGTACATGTTATAGTTCTCATACATGTAGATATGTACATGCTCTCATAGATATGTACATGCCCGTATAGCTCTCATACATGTAGATATGTACATGCTCTCATAGATATGTACATGCCCGTATAGCTCTCATACATGTAGATATGTACATGCTCTCATAGATATGTACATGCCCTTATAGTTCTCATACATGTAGATATGTACATGCTCTCATAGATATGTACATGTTATAGTTCTCATACATGTAGATATGTACATGCTCTCATAGATATGTACATGCCCTTATAGTTCTCATACATGTAGATATGTACATGCTCTCATAGATATGTACATGCCCGTATAGCTCTCATACATGTAGATATGTACATGCTCTCATTCGGCCATCTTGTACCCACCTCCCACATCTTGCACTGACTGACACTGGCGGCCATCTTGTACCCACCTCCCACATGGCGGCCATCTTGTACCCACCTCCCACAGTACATGCCCTTATAGTTCTCATACATGTAGATATGTACATGCTCTCATAGATATGTACATGTTATAGTTCTCATACATGTAGATATGTACATGCTCTCATAGATATGTACATGCCCGTATAGCTCTCATACATGTAGATATGTACATGCTCTCATAGATATGTACATGCCCTTATAGTTCTCATACATGTAGATATGTACATGCTCTCATAGATATGTACATGTTATAGTTCTCATACATGTAGATATGTACATGCTCTCATAGATATGTACATGCCCTTATAGTTCTCATACATGTAGATATGTACATGCTCTCATTCGGCCATCTTGTACCCACCTCCCACATCTTGCACTCACTGACACTGGCGGCCATCCCCCTCACCCAGCCCATTAGATGCCCCTTCACATAAGCTTCACTTTGATACCTCACTCGACCCCATCGGTCCACTAGGGGCTCCCCTAGTTCCAAAAAGGCTATTTTCATACCCTTCGGCCACCGCGCATGCGCAGAAGGCAGATATTTCAACCCCTCACCCAGCCCATTAGATGCCCCTTCACATAAGCTTCACTTTGATACCTCACTCGACCCCATCGGTCCACTAGGGGCTCCCCTAGCTCCAAAAAGGCTATTTTCATACCCTTCGGCCACCGCGCATGCGCAGAAGGCCGATATGTCAACCCCTCACCCAGCCCATTAGATGCCCCTTCACATAAGCTTCACTTTGATACCTCACTCGAGCCCATCGGTCCACTAGGGGCTCCCCTAGTTCCAAAAAGGCTATTTTCATACCCTTCGGCCACCGCGCATGCGCAGAAGGCCGATATGTCAACCCCTCACCCAGCCATTAGATGCCCCTTCACGAATGCTTCACTTTGATACCTCACTCGACCCCATCGGTCCACTAGGGGCTCCCCTAGTTCCAAAAAGGCTATTTTCATACCCTTCGGCCACCGCGCATGCGCAGAAGGCCGATATTTCAACCCCTCACCCAGCCCATTAGATGCCCCCTCATCTAAGCTTCACTTTGATACCTCACTCGACCCCATCGGACCATTTTATCTAGGGACTACTTTTTCCCGAGACCGAATAACCGCCAAAACCACGGCCAAACCGCATCACCGCGCATGAATACATTTTTTTTTGTTTTTTTGCCGGAACTTTTTTTTTTCGTTCCACCCACCACCCACGGCGGCCATCTTGTACCCACCTCCCACATCTTGCACTCACTGACACTGGCGGCCATCTTGTACCCCCCTCCCACATGGCGGCCATCTTGTACCCACCTCCCACATGGCGGCCATCTTGTACCCACCTCCCACAGTACATGCCCTTATAGTTCTCATACATGTAGATATGTACATGCTCTCATAGATATGTACATGTTATAGTTCTCATACATGTAGATATGTACATGCTCTCATAGATATGTACATGTTATAGTTCTCATACATGTAGATATGTACATGCTCTCATAGATATGTACATGCCCGTATAGCTCTCATACTTGGCGGCCATCTTGTACCCACCTCCCACATGGCGGCCATCTTGTACCCACCTCCCACATGGCGGCCATCTTGTACCCACCTCCCACACATCACGCATGCGCACACCGCCCCAATACCGCCACAAAACCGCCACATTTTTTGTGCTGTGACGTCACACAAGGTTCTGCGCATGCGCAGTGAGGCGCTATTTCGCCAATTTACGCTTTGTATACTACTCCCGTTGAATGCGCCAGGAAATGTCGCGAACAAACCCAGTTCATATGCAACATGTTTAACATTAATCTAAAAGAGAGAGTCTGTAGGTTATATAACATAACCGATCCCGCGGCAGAAAAGATGACAGTCCTTCTGGACTGGGAACTATGGAAACTAAGTGTAGCATAAAATTTTATAGCGCTGTCCCACTGAAATATTATGCCATGGGCAGACATTACACCCCAATCAGCCACATTGTAGGGGCACCGAGCGAACCAGTTCTTGTTCTATCCTTTTATTACTGAGCGTAAACGAGGAAGCAACAAGTTCCATTTTTAAGTCTTTGGTATGGCCTGACCAGGGACTGAACTCAGTATCTACCGCTTGCGAGGCCGACGCTCTAACCATTATGCCACAGCAGTGCGGTAAGTGCATATGCAAAATGTAGTGGTTTATATTTGAGAATTCAAGAAAGAAATATCCCCCTTTTTAATTTCTAAGCTCATGTACGCGTCCAGCATAGTCGAGAATAGATAGATTACATGTAGTTACGTTTAGATCTACATAGACGTAACATCATCAGCTGTTACGTTTGTGACGCAAAAAAAAATATGTCTTTAACTGCAGCTGTCTATCACACAGAGAACTTACCCAAGTTATATTTTAATTTTTCACGGTTAAAATTGACGTAAACAGCATCGACGGACGTTTGAAATTGGGCTTTCTTCTATGGCTTTTTCGCATACATTGTACAGTTTATGGCAATCCCGCTCTCTAAAATGGAGGTAAAAACGGTCATTTTTGTTCAATAAATCAGTTCACATAATGAATTCAGCGAAATCCTCTTGGGGCGCACACAGACAAAGATATTCGCAACAAATGGTAGCAAAAAATATATTGGCATCTATCTAATTTCTATAATAATAAGCCAAACATCTGTTGCGCTGTTTAAAAACATTGAATGGTTTTTCAAATGGCAAATTAATTTGATGACATGGAACAACAGATATTAATGCATCTGAAGTTTTGAAGCATTAGTTTAAAAGTTATCAAAAGGACATGGAACAACAGATAAATTAATGCGTCTGAAGTTTTGAAGCATTAGTTAAGAAGTTATCAAAAGTTGTTGAGCAAAAATTACCGTTTTTATCTCCATTTTAAAGAGCGGGATCGTCCTAACCTTTTGTAGCACAATTTTTTACTTTTTCTAAAATATCATACACTGAACCAAAATAATATTGCAACACAATATCATGGCGGATATGGTGACGCTGAGAGCATTAGATTCGTTTTGGTTCAAGGCATATCATACAGGTATGTATCAATACGCTCTGCTAAAACATATAAGGAAGAACCCAAGTTCAAATATCAGTTGATTCTCTTTTTAAGTCACTTTTGACTTACATGTAGATTGACTTTTGCCAATATAGAACTTCAATATTTTTTTCCTGTACGAATTACAGCATTTTATGCAGATTTGAATAACCGTTTGACTTCGCAAAAGTGACAGAGTTTCGTTTACGACAACGCAACTACCCGTTTAGTGACCAGCTTGTTCAGTTTCAGCAGAAGGCTGAGGCTTTGTGGGTGTCAATTATTGACTGACTGAGCTCGCTGTCATGTTGAGCAAAATGTAATATGCGATCGCGTAGTTGTGGCGCCGTGATGAATAATGAACAGCTATTTTCGTAATATCCATCTGGGTAAAGTGGTGAGAATAATTCAAGTGTGTGTGATGTATATCATCGTGCAGCATTGATAAGGCGTATTTACTGTTTCTTCAAGCGTTTAAGAAAATATGCTGTTATGTTTCAACAGTAACTTGATTAAAGAGCTGTGATATTTCCTAGTGTATGTCCAAAAACATCTGCACGCATTGCTGGAAAATTACATGTACGATTCGTAATCAGATAAATCAGCCTGCGTTTCTAGGGGTTTTTTGTATTCGCGTTCAAATATATTAGCATGCCTCATCTGATAAAGGACCTGGCGCGGTTTAATGATATTTTAGACCCCACGAGATGCGGTTTGGGTGCCGGAATGAATGATCACGTAAGCAAGAATTTTTTCCGTTAGCGTAAAGTATACGATCTTGTCTTGTGCTCTGAGTATTTTGCAGGTTCTGGGTCTTATAATTTTTTTATAACAGCATCTGGAAGTAGTAGATTTGTACAAAATCGTCTATTTTGACAGCAAACTTTTCTTTCCGTAAACACATGAAATCATTCGAGAATCCAAGATAAACATAACCCTAGGATATATTGACTATGTCAATAGTATTCTTTGCCCTAATGGGCCGATGACAGGATGTCGCAAATGTCCAAGTTTATTAACAGGATGTGAGCTTGATACCGACAAGTGATACCGCGTTTTGGTGAATACACCTGGCATTAAACAAATTATACTGCTGTGATACTTTATTAAGCTATCAATTTCATGAAGAAGTGAGCGTATGCCTGCGAAATATCGTGATTAGATTTCTCCTGCAACTTTTGAAATGCGCCCGACTTAAACGCTGCTCGTGCGCATTCAGACATGAAATGACTTACGAAATAGTCAATGTTACTCAATGTCGGCTTGGTCAGATCGATGATATCTGAGAAAGAATGTGTGATGGTTACCCGAGAATAACTCCCTCGGACACTGGCGTGTGTATATCTATTATCCAGGCCGGGTCAGCTGCCCTTTATGACGTCAAATGCACAGTCGACTGTGCTATTTTGATACGTTCTATTTTTAAATGAACAAGTTTCCTCGACAGTAATGTTTTTGTAGGCCAGTCGTACAGAATTATTCGTTTCGGTCGAAATTCCATTTTTACCCCATTTTCAAACAATACAAAAGGATTAGTTATTACTCAATGTATCATATATTAACTCGCAACCGTCTTTTAGTTAAATAATTTGCGATTATGTGAAATTATTGCTGTTTCAAAAGTAACTTCTTTTAACGAGCTACGTCATTGTAATGTTGCAAATCGAACTTGCCGTAGAATATCTGGTAGTACGGCTGTAGGCGCTTCGATGGTCTCATCATTCGCAGATTTCAAATCTACATATATATAGCCCTACATTGAGGGCATAATACTCCCTCGGTGTTGACTTCAAAGTCACTCCTGCGTTTTACCCACTGTAACTGTGAACCAGATATTTTTCTGGTCTGGCCTGAACGCGTATTCTTGTGACAACACTCACACTTCGACTTGTTGAATGGTACATTACTGTTCATAGTGAGAACTATAATGATTCTTAAATATAACGAGAACAGTTCAGGAAAATACAAATGAAGATTCCCTCGTTGTTTATACATGGGAAGTATTGCTGCCCATGAAAATAAACCCATTCAGTCACGGTGACTTGGACATATCATGAGTGTGCTGCAATAAGGGTCGAGTTGTAGCAGTGAATGCAGAAATGTGTATACACAGTTATATCTATATTTTGTTAACTGAATATCACTGAAGACTGTTTCACATAACATAAATAAATCCAAATGTTAAATATTAGAAAGAAAGAATAAGAAAATAGGAAGACAATTTTTCTGATCAAAATGTGAATCGAACTCATAGCTCAACCAACTGGTCACACTGTTTTTGAAAGCGAGAAGCCTAACAACATTTTTCCGGGAATACATGAACAAATGTTATAACGAAGGAAAGAAAGTGCGCTTCACACGAGGTAAGCTGTTTGTTGACAGTGCAGAAGTGAAGGAGGAGGACATTAGATCTCCCATTGTTTCCCCAAGTCGGCACTGAACTCATTAAAACTGTTAGTCTTAACATGAAGATTACAGAGTGTGTCGTATAAGGACTAATTGTATGTTCATGTCTTCGCGCCTTTCCTATCGACATTTGCCTAGAACATGTTATTGTTGTCATCACACGTCTTTCAACTGTTTTTTTTTATTATCTACTTATACCATTTCAACCGCTTTAATTCAACAGGTTTCTTACTCTACTGGACTACACAATAACAACCTTAGTATAAAGAACCAGAATTCCTGTATTGTATAAATGTGCTCACACTGACGATTGTATGTTACTGCATGACCCTTAACTTCTAACCATTCCTCTGCCTTCAGACAGTGTTGAAACCCTGCATGTGTTTTCATGTACAGATTACGTTTACACAGGTAATTTACGTATGAAAGCATGTCACTTGATTGTACGTATCAATCCCACTCATGATCCTGTATGTTCAGTTCCAAACTTATGCATGCCCCCCCCCAAAACAACATTTTCTGGCTGGTAATAGGCTCCAGGAATCTTCTTGGGGTACCTTACTGCGAGGCTGATGCTCAAACGAATGTTTAGTTTCCAAATCTATGCTTCAGGCAAAATGTGACTCAGTTTTTTTTATCTAATTCACTTTTAACTGACACATGTTTTTAAACCTACAGAAATGTATAGCATTGTAATGTAACTGAGTAAACCCCTCAGATGTGTGTACTTTATATTCTGGCTTGACATACGATGTTATGGTCAGCCCATTCTACTCTAGGACTCTAATTAATATGTAAATTTGTTAAATGCCGCATGCCGGTGTTTGCTTCGCAAGCGTCATCAAAACCTTTTTTTGTGATTTTTTCCTTTGTATATCAGATTTCCTGCAAATCATTTATTGTGTCAATTGCTAAGGTGTGTATTTAACACCACGCCGCTCTGACTATTCACTTGCATACAACTACCTAAACAAAGTACAAACAATTAACTATGTTTTTGTTTTCTAACCAGGAGCCCTCCGTTCAAATGCCACGGAGGTTTCGAGTTATTGTAATGTTCTTGTTGTATCTGTATATAGGTGTTTTTCTTCTGCGTCTTTGTTTTGTATATATGTTTATCTTTGAGAAATGGGTGTATTTTATTACCTTATCTTGCATTTTGAAACTGGATTTATTCATTAATTTAAACCTAAAAATCCCCAATGGATGACTGTGATGAATGTAATGAAGATTTTCCATTCCCTGGCCCAACATGGTTCCCACCGTTCTCCAATGAAAACATTCTCCCGGTAGAATTTGAACTAAACTCCGTCACTCATTCCGAAATAGACCTTTCATTTCTAAGCAACAAATGTTTCAATCCAATCGAATTAAATGATTTAGATCATTGTAAAACGCATACAGATGACAATGAATATGAAATTTCTCACTGGCAGAATATTAACTCCCATCAGTCCAACTATTTTACGGAAACATCTTTTGCAGAAGAGCCAGAAGTAAACAACGCAAATAACAGTGGGTCTTTATCGTGTTTACACCTAAATGCTAGGAGTCTAAGAAAACATTTTTCTGAAATTACTGGATTCATTCAGAATCTGAATCACCAATTTTCTATCCTGGGATTTTCTGAAAGCTGGCTGGATCCTGTGTCTGAACGTCTATTCGATATACCTGGATATAAACCTTTCCCTTCCTCACGAACTAAAAGAAAGGGTGGCGGTCTCATTCTATATGTTAAGGATACCATTCAATCTTGCAAAGTTCGCGACGACCTGTCATCCTGTGATGACAATGGCGAATTTGAATCACTGTTTCTCGAAATTGATTTTGATAATACCAAATACATTATTGGTATATTTTATCGACCGCCTGGCAAGAGCTTGAACATTTTCAACCACCATTTAGCTGACATCATGAAAACATCTGACATTGAAAAGCATAAGTGCATCCTGATGGGAGATTTTAATATCGACCTCTTCAAAACTGATGTTCATACACCATCAAAAGACTTCCTTGACCTTCTGAAATCCTACTATTTCTTCCCCAAAATAACTAAACCTACCAGAGTTAAGTCACACACAGCAACATTAATAGATAACATATTCATAAACTTTCACGAAGATAACTTACTATCTGGGATATTTTTAACCGACATCACTGATCACTTTCCCATCTTCCACATACTAAAATCTTCTCCCATCTGCACACCCTCCACAAAAACTATATCCTACCGCCGAGTCACTCCTGAACTTAAAGATACTTTTAGACAGGTAATAAATGACACCGCTTGGGACAATGTTATCCAAGAAAGCAATGTTGTCAGTGCTCTAGATAATTTCCTCACAAAGTTTGACTCCATATATAACGAGTGTTTTCCGTATGCAACTTTTGAAGTCTCTCCTAAGCGGATTATCAAACCTTGGATCACTTATGGGATTCTTACTTCCATCCATGAAAAAAACAGACTCTATCGCGAATATCTCGCTTCTCGGGACGAAACCTCACATAAAGAGTACAGAACTTATAGGAATAAACTGATCCACAGTATTCGCCTGGCCAAAAAAAATTACTTCGAAGAAAAGTTTAATGAATCCAACCAGGATATAAAAAGTACATGGAAAACTCTCAGCCAGTTAATGAATCGCAAGAAAGACACATCCATATCTAAATCGTTTATTGTGGATGGGAATGAAATCACAGATAGTCAAAGCATAGTAGATAAATTTAATGAGTATTTCAGCACCGTGGCTCCCACCCTGAACTCTAATATCCCTACAGTCCCTCCAAGCTTCTGTGAATTTCTCGGTCCCTCTACTCCCGAAAATTTTGAATTTACCCCAACAGCTTCCATTGATGTTCAGAACATCATTATGACTTCGAAGTCGGCCTCACCGGGTTTGGACAGTATTTCTATGTCTCTCGTCAAACTCGTCGCCAAATCTGTCTCTGCTCCACTTGCACACATTACGAACTTGTCTTTTAGATCGGGTATTGTCCCAGATTCTCTTAAATCAGCCAAAGTGACTCCAATATTCAAATCGGGTGAAACAAACCTTTTTCTAATTATAGACCAATATCTGTATTACCAGCTCTAAGTAAAATTATTGAGAAACTCGCAATAAAAAGGATGGCAGATTTCTTAGAGAAAAACAATATTATATCTGACACTCAGTATGGATTTAGATCTAATCATTCAACCTCTCACGCGGCGATTTCTCTGTATGATATATTGGTCACTGCCAAGGAATCTAGAGAATATAGTACAGTTACTTTCTTGGATCTTTCCAAAGCTTTCGACACTGTCAATCACGACATACTGCTCACTAAGCTACACCATTATGGTTTTCGCGACACAGCAAATAAGTGGTTCAGAAGCTATTTATCTAACAGATCACACTGTGTCTACTATAACAGTATGCTTTCTTGTTCCATGAATATCACTTGCGGAGTACCCCAAGGATCTATCCTTGGACCCCTTCTATTTTTACTGTATATTAATGACATTAATAATGCCACTGATTTACTTAAGGTCATTCTTTTTGCTGATGACACCAGTGTTGTTTATACTTCTAAACACCTCGACAGTGCTGTCACTGTTATGTCACAGGAATTGGAAAAACTATATATTTGGTTTTGTGCCAATCGACTATCACTAAACGTAAAGAAAACCAAATTCATGATAATAAATCCCACCAAGCAGCGCCTGCGGCACGTGCCACAGCTATTTATATCCGGTGAAGAGATTGAATTAGTAAATAGTTTCAAATTCCTCGGAGTTTTCTTCAACAATAAACTAAACTGGACAAACCATATTGACTACATTTGTAAGAAGGTGGCAAGAAACACTGGGGTTATTAACTTTATCAAAAACTCAGTAAATAAGAAAACACTACATATCTTATATTATTCGATGATATACCCATACCTATCCTACTGTAACATCCTCTGGGGAAACACATATATGACTCATCTGAAACCGTTAATATTGCTCCAGAAGCGTGTCCTCAGAGTTATTACTCTAGCGCAGAAACGCGAGCATACTCAACCACTATTCACTCATCTAAAAATCACCTCTCTGCACGATCTGAATTTATATTCCTGTTTAAACCTGGTTCAAAAGTTTTTGTATCACCCTGAAACAATGCCGGTTCTTTTCCGTAACTATTTTACAAAACTGTCTGAAGTACACCGCTATCCCACAAGGAACCAAGAAGTAAATTTATATAGACCTTTCTATTCCTCTAATCTTTCGTATTATACAATTGGAGTCACGGGGCCACGGGAATGGAACAAGTTACCCTCAGTTCTCAAAACCATAAAATCTTCATCACTATTCAGGTCTAAGCTTAAATCTTATTTACTCGAAGTTTTACCCGTTTCTCGATGATAATTTCTAGATTGTACGCCCAAAGTTTTAAAGTTTTTTTATTTTTTTAATTCACCGTTCGCATTCTCCCTATATTCAGATACTTATAATTATATTCCTAACTGGGATAGAACAAGCCCCCTGGGGCTTTATTCCCGCCATTATTTTGTCAACCTACATGTTATTATACCATATATTATTGGTGAATAAAAATTCATTCATTCATTCAACAACTAGACTACGAAGACGTCTGCTTGAAAAGCATTTTCTACTTGCTCACATAACGTTTCTGGTAGAATACAGGCGAAGCATTTGCACAATTTTTAATTTTGATGAAATATGACACCTCAAACCAGAATGATATTTCAACCGATTGTAACACTAACCATTGTGATAATAAATACAAACAAATTGTTTTGGTTTGAGGTGTCATATTTTATATATGAAGGGAAATCCCTTCAGAAAATGTCCCTAAAATGTTGAAAGAGCACATTCGACCGTTTTCAAACTTGAATAAATCTAGTTTAGAGCAATTGACAATCATCATTTCGCATGATATGAAACTTCAGCATTTTTACAGTACATAACAATTACTTTCAGCCGTTTCACTTTCAAATCAAAATCATGTTGACTACCGTCACGTCCGAGGGAGTTATTCTCGGGTAACCATCACACATTCTTTCATCGCAATTGAGCAAATGTCTGTCGGAAATATGAGACTAACTTTTTTGGGGAACTTATTTTTGCTGAGGTGTGTGTCTTAGCATTCATCCGTAGTAATGTACATGTTTTACTGTATTTCACTGGTTAATCAAATATATTAGCATGCAGATATAGTAAGTTGTTCAATGCTGGGATTCAGAATGAACTACATTAGCTCGATAGAAAATAGTATCGTTTCTCATACAGTTGTGATTGTTTTCCTCATTTGATTAAATATGCTTCATTTCTAGAAAGTTGTGTAAACAGTGTAGCGAGTACAGATGAAATATATTAGCATGTATCTCTAGCAATATGTACCAAGTATTGTGATTGATTCTAGTGTTTGGTCAAATATATTAGAATGCACACATTGTAAGCTGGATATAAAGCCATTGTGAATCATTATCGATTGTGTTAGCAAACTTCTCTCCGTAATTTTGTGATTTTTTGTTCAAAATACTTCACATTTAAATTTTTGCGCCGTGGATAATATTGATGTTTAGACGCTGGTCAGTTTACCCAATTAACGGTATCGCATGTTTCACTTTATCAAATATTGTGATTTATTCTAGTGTTTGATCGAATACACATTAGCATACAAAACGAGCAATTTGTGCATAAATTGTTGTGATTCATGATCAGCTATATTAATATGCATCTGTATTACTGTGTATCCATTTGCGTTATATTCTAATGTTTACTTATAAACAGATGATCAGATATATTAATATGCATCTCTATTACTGTGTATTCATTCTGCGTTATATTTTAGTGTTTGCTTATAAACAGTGTTGTTTCATGATCAGATATATGCATCTCTATTACTGTGTATTCATTTTGCGTTATATTCTAGTGTTTGCTTATAAACAGTGTTGTTTCATGACCAGATATATTAATATGCATCTCCATTACTGTGTATCCATTTTGCGTTATATTCTAGTGTTTGCTTATAAACAGTGTTGTTTTATGATCAGATATATTAATATGCATCTCCATTACTGTGTATCCATTTTGCGTTATATTCTAGTGTTTGCTTATAAACAGTGTTGTCTCATGATCAGATATATTAATATGCATCTCCATTACTGTGTATCCATTTTGCGTTATATTCTAGTGTTTGCTTATAAACAGTGTTGTTTTATGATCAGATATATTAATATGCATCTCCATTACTGTGTATCCATTTTGCGTTATATTCTAGTGTTCGCTTATAAACAGTGTTGTTTTGTGATCAGATATATTAATATGCATCTCTATTACTGTGTATCCATTTTGCGTTATATTCTAGTGTTTGCTTATCAACAGTGTTGTTTCATGATCAGATATATTAATATGCATCTCCATTACTGTGTATCCATTTTGCGTTATATTCTAGTGTTTGCTTATAAACAGTGTTGTTTCATGACCAGATATATTAATATGCATCTCTATTACTGTGTATCCAGTTTGCGTTATATTCTAGTATTTGCTGATAAACAGTGTTGTTTTGTAATCAGCTATATTAATATGCATCTCTATTACTGTGTATCCAGTTTGCGTTATATTCTAGTATTTGCTGATAAACAGTGTTGTCTTGTAATCAGATATATTAATATGCATCTCTATTACTGTGTATCCAGTTTGCGTTATATTCTAGTGTTTGCTGATAAACAGTGTTGTTTTGTAATCAGATATATTAATATGCATCTCTATTACTGTGTATCCAGTTTGCGTTATATTCTAGTATTTGCTGATAAACAGTGTTGTTTTGTAATCAGATATATTAATATGCATCTCTATTACTGTGTATCCAGTTTGCGTTATATTCTAGTATTTGCTGATAAACAGTGTTGTTTCATGACCAGATATATTAATATGCAGCTCCATTACTGTGTATCCATTTTGCGTTATATTCTAGTGTTTGCTTATAAACAGTGTTGTTTCATGATCAGCAATATTAATATGCATCTCCATTACTGTGTATCCATTTTGCGTAAAATTCCAGTGTTTGCTTATAAACTGACTTGTTTCATGATCAGCTATATTAATATGCATCTCTATTACTGTGTATCCATTTTGCGTTATATTCTAGTGTTTGCTTATAAACAGTGTTGTTTCATGATCATATATATTAATATGCAGCTCTATTACTGTGTATCCATTTTGCGTTATATTCTAGCGTTTGCTTATAAACTGAGTTGTTTCTTGATCAGCTATATTCATATGCAGCTTTATTACTGTGTATCCATTTTGCGTTATATTCTAGTGTTTGCTTATAAACAATGTTGTTTTGTGATCAGATATATTAATATGCATCTCCATTACTGTTTATCCATTTTGCGTTATATTCTAGTGTTTGCTTATAAACAGTGTTGTTTCATGACCAGATATATTAATATGCATCTCCATTACTGTGTATCCATTTTGCGTTATATTCTAGTGTTTGCTTATAAACAGTGTTGTTTTATGATCAGATATATTAATATGCATCTCCATTACTGTGTATCCATTTTGCGTTATATTCTAGTGTTCGCTTATAAACAGTGTTGTTTTGTGATCAGATATATTAATATGCATCTCTATTACTGTGTATCCATTTTGCGTTATATTCTAGTGTTTGCTTATCAACAGTGTTGTTTCATGATCAGATATATTAATATGCATCTCCATTACTGTTTATCCATTTTGCGTTATATTCTAGTGTTTGCTTATAAACTGAGTTGTTTCATGATCAGCTATATTAATATGCAGCTCTATTACTGTGTATCCATTTTGCGTTATATTCTAGCGTTTACTTATAAACAGTGTTATTTTGTGATCAGATATATTAATATGCATCTCCATTACTGTTTATCCATTTTGCGTTATATTCTAAGTGTTTGCTTATAAACAATGTTGTTTTGTAATCAGATATATTAATATGCATCTCTATTACTGTGTATCCATTTTGCGTTATATTCTAGTGTTTGCTTATAAACAGTGGTGTTTCATGATCAGCTATATTCATATGCTGCTTTATTACTGTGTATCCATTTTGCGTTATATTCTAGTGTTTGCTTATAAACAGTGTTGTTTTGTGATCAGATATATTAATATGCATCTCTATTACTGTTTATCCATTTCGCGTTATATTCTAGTGTTTGCTTATAAACAGTGTTGTTTCATGATCAGCTATATTAATATGCATCTCCATTACTGCGTATCCATTTTGCGTTATATACTAGTGTTTGCTTATAAACAGTGTTGTTTCATGATCAGCTATAATCATATGCAGCTTTATTACTGTGTATCCATTTTGCGTTATATTCTAGTGTTTGCTTATAAACAGTGTTGTTTTGTGATCAGATATATTAATATGCAGCTCTATTTAATAACTGTGTGTCCATTTTGCGTGATATTTTAGTGTTTGTTTTAATATAAACAATGTTGTTTATCAGCTATATTCATATGCAGCTTTATTACTGTGTATCGATTTTGCGTTATATTCTAGTTTTTGCTTATAAACAGTGTTGTTTCATGATCAGCTATATTAATATGCGGCTCTATTACTGTGTATCCATTTTGCGTTATATTGTAGTGTTTGCTTAAAAACAGTGTTGTTTCATGATCAGATGTTTTAGCTTGAATCCACAATATGTACATGTATATGGTGATGTGATTTAGTTCAGTGTTAAAACATATTAGCATGTATCCTCTATACATACGCTACGTAAATTGTGGAAATAGACAGACGATATCTAAAGAGAGTCTCATCATATCCAATTTGTTAAACGGGAGTAGTAATTTCATATCTTCCGATCTTTGGCGACGAAGATATAAAAATTACTACTGGGGTCTGATGAATTGGACATCATAAACACGGACCGAATATCTGATTTATCCCAAAATTTATTTCAACCCTACCAGGCGCGAGGACGGGGAGGGGGGGCATTATCCCCCACCTTACCAAAATTTCCAAACTCACTCAGGAACGACAAGTTGTTAAGACCTGAAGCTCCGTGAGTAGTATATAAAGTGCAGTTGCATGTCCGTTGACACCAGTAGGCGCCACCAGTCTCTTGACGTCACTTCCGGTTCCGGTCAAGTGACTGGAAGTGAACTTTGACCTTTGCCCATTCGCACAATATCGGATATTATTAATGGCACATGGGTCAAAGGTAACTTCTGGTCATCTCCAGCGTGGGTTTGATGTACTAGATGGGATAATAAAATGATTGACCTGTCATCCGTGTTGTTTTCCTTCTCTCATCGGTTTCCATCATGGCGTCAAGGCATTATACTAGGGCGGTAAGGCGTTAAAATAAAGAGTTAAAGCGTTGAGACGGGCGTTAAGGCGTAACGATGGCCGTTGACGGTCGTCACCGCATTTCGATGAATTAGTGTCATTTCAGTGAAAATCAGAGCTTTAAGTGCTAATTCAGAAGGGGGTTGAAGCGTTAAGCTAGGCGTGAGAGGGCGTTACTGTCCATAAATGCAAGCGTATTACAAAAACATGCAATCTCCCCGACCCAGTACGCCCAATACTAGCTCATTTCGACCCGAAAACGTCCATTCCCATGCCCCATGCAAACAACTGTTTCAGGACATGCTGCCTGAACAATATCCTGGTCTGCCCGGCCAGGATTAGAACACATGGATTAGAGCGAACATGACCGAACACTGAACTTTCTCAAAGGATGACTTTTGATTGGATAAGAGCAACCGAGAATACATCTAACGGGCAAGAACGAATATGACAGAGGCAGTGCCAAAATGGCGGCTTCTGATTGGACAAGAGCCTGCTTGCATTGTAAACATACCCAACTCGGCTCCTCCAGCATGGGTATGATGTACGGGGGGGATAATACACTATATGAACACTTGTTGTTGTTCTCTCTTCGGTCTATATATGACCCTCTAGACCTGGTTGATATGGGTTTTCCCTATCTTAGGGGTAAAGTCCATGTTTCGCTTTTATATTTTCGGATCAAATCCTAATTTCATATACACCCACTCACCCACCTTGCCTCTTTAGACAGGCCCAGATAAGCCTGGAAGCGATATTAGCCCGACTAGACGTGGTTGATAGGGGTTTCCCCGTTTTAGGGTTAATTACAACACATATAAGCCCGTGTTCCGCCTTTTTTATATTTTCGGTACACATCCTAATTTTTACATAGACCCACTTCCCCACCCTGTCTCTGTCGACAGGTCCCGATGAGCCGGGGAGCTATATTAGCCCCACTAGACGTGGTTGATAGGGGTTTTCCCTATTTTAGGGGTTAAGTCCGTGTTCCGCTTTTCATATTTTTCTGGACAAATCCTCAATTTACTTACACCAACTCCCCCACCCCGGCTCTGTCGGCAGGTCCCAATAAGCCAGGGACCGATATTAGCCACACTGGACGTGGTTGATAAAATCCGTGTTCCGCTTTTTTATATTTTTCGGGACAAATCAATTTTACATACACCCACTACCCTCATCCTTCCTCTGTCCGCAGACTCCGATAAGTGGGAGACCGATATTAGCTCCGCTAGACCTGGTTAATAGGGATTTCCCCTATCTTAGGGATAAAGCCCGTGTTCCGTATTTTATAGATTCGACTCCAATCCTCAATTTACACACACCCACTCACCCACCCTGCCTTTGTCGGCAGGCCCCGATAAGTCGGAGACCGATATTAGCCCCGCTAGACCTGGTTGATAGAGATTTCCCCTAATTTAGGGATAAAGTCCGTGTTCCGCATTTTATAGGTTCGACTCCAATCCTCAATTTACATACACCCACTCACCCACCCTGCCTCTGTCGGTAGGCCCCGATAATTCGGAGATCGATATAAGCCCCACTATACGTGGTTGATAAAGGTTTCCCCTGTTGCAGGGGTGAAGACAGTGTTCCGCTTTTTTAGACAAGTCCTAATTTTACGTGCACCTACCGATGGCTTGACCGACCTCGAGGAGCGCTTTACGTTGACACCTCACTCGACACAATCAGTCAACTAGGGGTCCACCTCGGTCCCAAAACGTGTATTCCCATACAATTTTGTCTACTGCGCATGCGCAGAATGACGTCAGTTCCTCGTCTCGCTCATAACGTCGGATGCTTCAGATTGATGCGTCACTCGACCCGATCTGACTACTAGAGGCCCATCCCGGCCCCAAAACATTTATTTCCTTAAACTTTGTCTACTGCTCAGGCGCAGAAAGAGTCAGTTCCACGTCTCATCCACCCAATCGGATGCTCCCTGACGTACGCTTCACATCGATACATCACTCGGCCCAATCGGACGACTAAGGGCCCCTCTCGGCCCCAAAACGTCTATTTCCATATACTTTGTCTACTGCGCCAGGGCAGAATGACGTCAACTCTACGTCATACCCATCCCGTCGGATGCTCCTCCACGTATGCTTTACATTGATACATCACAGGACCCCATCGGAACACTAGGGGCCCCTCTCGCCCCCAAAACGTCCACCCAGCACTATTTACCCACTACGCATGCGCACATTGTCTTTCTCAAAGAATTTCAACCAATCGCTTCGGGACCCCGCCCGTCGTGTTTTTCGTCATGAGACGTGAAAAGCAAGATCCCACAACCCATACTGCAATGAGCCTGTGTGGGTTTCCCATTAGGTTCAACAGTATCCAGTGCGCTCATGACTCGTGGATAACGTGTCTGAATCTAGATAAAGCGACCCGGGTTCAATTCCCGCTGGGACCATTTCCCTTCTCACTGTGTCGAGAAACTGAGGGTTCCCCACTTGCCATTTAACATAGGCAAATAGATGGTGATATTGTCGGGGACCCTGCGCATTCCATTGATGCTTCAGAAGAGCACATAAATCCTATATATTCTCCCGGAGAGGGCCGGAGATGACCGGACAATGCATTCTCGTCTCGCGAGACTCCCTACTGCGAGAAAGAGTCTCACGTGTAAATGGGAGCCATCCCCCCAAAATGTGGGGGATGAGTAGGCGGCGTATGATTTTCACCTCTGTATTCGGCTTGTCATTGACCTGCTGACTCCGCCGAGTTAGAAGCGAATTGCTGAACATAACGTGGGCTATATAATTGGGAAATGACTCTTTCCGTTTCGGAGCATATCAATCGCGAACAAATTGTTGTCGGTATGTATACTTGGCCGTGAAAGCGAGTTATCTAATACAGGAAGTAGTTAGCGGATAGACACGGCTTTCTTTGAGAATAAATAGTCCCGGTCGAGCGAGGGATGTCATGCTGCCTCGCTTTGAGATTGGAGATTCAAAAATGTCACCAGTTTACATGAGAGTCGCTTTGGTCTCCCGCGGGTAGACACGGATCTCTTTGAGAATGCGGACAATGGCCAGGTCCCTGGTGGCAAAAACTTGAACTAGGGGAGATAAATCGTGACGCGCCCAGAAAGTGCAGTTGCATGTCCGTTGACAACAGGGGGCGCCAACAGTCTCTTAACGCCACTTCCGGTACCGGTCACGTGACCGAAAGTGACCTTTGACCTCTACGTCATTATTAATATCCGGTATTGTGCGCATGTGCACGGGTCAAAGTTCACTTCCGGTCTCTTGACCGGGACCGGGAGTGACGTAACGAGACTGGTGGTGCCCCTTGGTGTCAACGGACATGCAACTGCGCTTTATATACTACTTCTGTGACTTGGTAGGCCATCATATCGGAGTCAGAGCAAGCCTATTTGAATAACCCCCGAACAGAGGATCATGGGTAAATTCAAAGTGGCGGCCATGTGAAATGCCAGAAAAAAATTTCTTCAATATTCCTGATTGTCAGCGTGGAAGAATTAACAAAAACTATTTTGTTTCACATCGAAGTATAGGTTTTTAATACTCCAATTTTTTTGTATACTCCATACATTCAATTTGTCATTCATTTTTTTTGCGAAGCTCTTGCACAAATGGAAAAAATTGAACAATCTTGTCTCCCTACTAAGCTGCTAGGGGAAAATAATGGAGAAAGTTGTGTTAAAGAATATATGGAATCATTTTAACTCAAATACTTTATTACAAAAATATCAAGCCAAATTTCTTCAGAGTCACCCCTCGACTGAATTATGTCGTAGCTTATTTGAAAATGTTGGCGCCAGTTTTTTGTGACATATCAATGTTGTTTAACTCAAGCAATACGGTATGGTACGGAGCCGTAAAAGGGACATGGAAATTATTTTTTTCAACCCCTGAATTTTTTTTTCTTAGTAAATCGTTATAACGACTTAAAACAAAAATGGGGGCTGAACATTTTTTTTCGTTATAATTTTCGATTTAATCAAAAAAAAACAAAAATAGGGGCTATTTTTTTTTTTTATTATTATGTCGTTATAACGACTTAATTGACCAATGAAATTGCAGCATTAAGTCGTTATAACGACTTATTAAGTCGTTATAACGACTTAATTGACCAATGAAATTCCGTCTTACTTCTGCAGCTTTTATTTTGTTAACTGACAACTCCCCGGTGAAACAGCGTTTAGATATGCAGTATGAAGTCTGATAATGCCATTGAAGTAATAAACTTTGGATAAATTGGAGAGATATGTAGGCTATAGAGGTGGGAAAAGTTGACGGCGTCTGCCAACTAAAAGGCAACCCTATGACTCTATGCCCAAACCTGCCAATTCACATGGCTTCTCTGTGTTGGTCCGATAATATCGCCAAAATTGTTTTGCTCGACACCCTCCATTACAGATAACTGAGGAGCTTGTAGCGTTGGCTCGAGCGGTATGGCAGCTCACTTCAAAGAATTAAAAATGGGTCAGACATGCTGATAATTGTATAGGTAGCTGTAGTCCACTCCTAAACAGCCAAGCGAAAAAATGTGAAATGCAGACGGATTTTACTAACAGCTATTCAGGCACGGCGGAGCCCAACCTGTAACCATTTTGGTCATCTATACGCGGTAAGACTGACCCTGGGATCGTGTGTATCCATTTACAGCCTACTTTCGGCATGTGCGAGAGGGAATTTCCAGAAATCAATACCACGTGACTTCGTCAGCCAGTCAGCTAAAGTCTACCGACGTAACCCCAACGTAACTCGCCAGTTTCGAATCATGTGATGCCCTACTTGTTGGAAATTACAGATCTACCACACCTCTTGGGTGATACGAAAGTTATTTATACCTATATATTTTGTAAGCCTAGCCTATATCTGTTTCCCAAGTGGTTTGAAAACATGTAATTTATCAGATTTCACGAGTCTGTTCTCTGCCGGATGAAGGCCGAATAGAATCCCGTAATATACCGGATATCGCTCCGCAATAATGGAGACTCACGATTCGCAAGCCATCTTATGGATGGCGAAGTCTACGCAAATGGGCGGAGCCGGGAGAGAGGGGTGGGATGGATTGAGGGGCTAAACACTGGAATATAGTTTTGATGATTTTTCGCAGAGAATAACACATGTGATACAAGTGCCGTAATCCTACTATCATAATGCACCACAACACAGCGTTTGCATGCGTAAATTCGACACTTTCTGGGAGAGCCGTTCATAGATTGAACAAGACTGAACTTATGGAGTTTTACATCCAGTCATGAAAAATGGAGAGATCCATGCAATCAAAAACATGAGAGTGGGAACTGAGCTCCAGATCGAGCAACGGTTTAATAGTCCTGGAGCCAATTTTCAGAAGAGGCCTAGAATATGGTTTCGTGCAACACCCACTACACAGCTGGTTTGTCACTTCAGGCTGCTTGAAGGATATCTCTTCAACATTCCTAGCCATGATGTACAGTTGATTTTTGGCAGCAACAATAAATGGTGGCCTATTTTCTATCAGGGGGGCGTATAAAGCACAAATCTGTAAAATCTGCAGAATTGTTTTTCTCAGCTCCTACTGCCACGATTTCTCGCCAGTTATTATTGACAGGAGACAGGTCTTTGCATTGCTGCTTAGCAAGTTCAGTTTTATCTGCATAGAATGCTATGTCATGAAATAGAACACAAAATTGCATGGAATGTTGTTTTTGTTTCTGTTTCGAATGTAATTGTGCAATAATGTCTGTGAATGGACCACCAGGTTGCCAATGCAGTTAGAGCAATTAATGTCATCCATCTACTATTCAAAAAACAACAAACGGGGTTGGCATTCCTCGAGTTAAACCAAAAATAAAGGCATTTACCTTCCCCTACCCCCAAGTCACAAAAGTCCAGTAATCTCAGGAAAACTACCTCTCAAGGTCATCTGTCTACATATAGTAATTACAGTCATACACTCAATATTAATTTACAGTGATGACAATATTTTTACAATGTCTGTCTAGATCTATCAACACTAAGCAGTCGTTTCTCAGGAGTTTGATCAGTCTGCCTATGAACTATCCAGTCCGAATGGAGCGAAATCACCAAGATGTCATTAATCATCATCATCATCATCGTCTTCCGTGTCGCTTGATGGAACTTTGTTTGGTTTTCTGCATGTCTCGCCTCCCATGCAATTGCAGGCTTCTGTACATGGCATATCGTTGCTTTTGCAGGCACATATGTGGCTGCGTTGGCAAGCAGATGCCGTACCCCAACATGCTGTCAGCTCAAGCAATCCAACTGGAGCAGGATCTTTAGACATTAGGGTAGGTTGGAGAGTTCCATCCTTGGTGGCCCATCCATTACCATCTGGCTCTGATAACCCTTGGCTGGCGAACAGTGACGCCTTCCAGATAAAGGACTGGTAGGTAGCTCGATGAATGTGCAGACGGGTGCTGTCAGAAGTTGGTGTAAGGCATTCACTCTTCTGCATTTTCTGGCAGAACATCCAATACCTGACTTCGTCTGCTGTATCACCAGCTCCCCGAGCTGTTGTGTAGAGGGAACATACAATTCGCTCGCGTGTAGGATGATGTCCTCTGTCGGTGGGATGATATCTCCTAGCTGGAACACTTGCTTTTGTAGGTCTCCATTTTTCTGGAGTTTCATCAAGGCAGTTTTCTTCCCGATGCCACTGAAGGCAGTCGCCGAATCACATTCTGTAAGAGCATGCAAGGATGGAAGAAAATTGCTTTGGGGAAACTCCAGAAACATGAAGACCTACAAAAGCGAGTGTCTCCGCTAGGGGATATCATCGAACCGAGAGATGACACGATCCTTGAAAGCGAGTGGTTTGTATGCTCCCTCTACTCAACAGCTCAGGGGTCTGGTGACACAGCAGACGAAGTCAGATATTGGATGTCCTGCCTGTAGAAGAGTGAATGCATCCCATCAACTTCTGACAGCACCCGTCTGCACATCCATCGAGCTAGTTACAAGTACAAGGCGTGGAAGGCGTCACTGCTCGCCAACCACCAGAGTGGGTTACCAGAGCCAGATGGGAATGGATGGGCCATCAAGGATGGAACTCTCCAACCCTCCTTGATGTCTAAAGACCCTGCTCCAGTTGGATTGGTTGAGCTGACAGCATGTTGGGATACGGCATCTGCATGCCAACGATTCCACATATGTGCCTGCAAAAGTAACGAGATGCCATGCACGGAAGCTCGCAATTGCATGGGAGGCGAGGCATGCAGAAAACCAAACAAAGTTCAATGAAGCGACACAGAAGACGATGATGATGATGATGATGATTAATGACTTCTTAGTGATTTCGCTCCATTCGGACTGGATAGTTTATAGGCAGACTGATTAAACTCCTTAGAAACGACTGTTTAGTGTGTTGATAGATCCAGACAGACATTGTAAAGACATTGTCATCACTGTATTAATATTTTGAGTGTATGACTAATTATTATATGTAGACAGATGACCTTGAGAGGTAGTTTTCGTGAGATTACTAGACTTTTGTGACTTGGGGGTAGGGGAAGGTAAAAGCCCTCATTTTTGGTTTAACTCGAGGAATGTCAACTCTATTTGTTTCTTTTTAATAGTAGATAGATGACATTTACTGCTCTAACTGCACTGGCAACCAGATGGTCCATTCAAAGACATTATTGGACAATTACATTCGAAACAGAAAACAAAAAGAACAAGCATTCAATTTTGTGTTTTATTTCATGACATAGCATTATATATAGATAAAATTGAACTTGCTACTAAGCAGCAATGTGAAAACCTGTCTCCTGTAAATAATAACTGGCCAGAAATCGTGGCTGTGGAAGCTGAGAAAAACAATTCTGCAGATTTTACAGATTTGTGCTTCATACGCCACTCCCCCTATAGACAATAGGCCGCCATTTATTGTTGCTGCCAAAATCAACTGTGCATCATGGCTAGAAATATTCCAGAGACATTCCCCAAACAGCCTGAAGTGACAAACCAACTGTGTAGTTGGTGTTGCACGAAACCATTTCGAGCCGGTCCTGGCTTCTGTACTATAATGTTCATTCAAAACAAACAGAAAATATACAGTCAAAATGCACCAAAACAAAATAAATCGAACATAATGTATGTAGATTAACTTTCACTTTTGTTTCGCATAAGCACGCATCGATATTAAAAAGTATCAGACCTTATGCCCCCATTTGACATTCTGGTAAAACACATACAAATCAGGACTAACACTTCACACGTGGAGCGCTCGTAACCATAATGTTTTCAACATCGAAATATAGTACGCTCACAAACCACATAAATAGATGTCTGTTTAATATATCAATAGATACTCTGATTACATAATCCACATTCGTTTATTTTACATATAATTTCAAGATATTATTTCTACGTGAAATTCCAGGGTTCGCTGATCTCTCTCTCATTTTTTTACAGGTCTAATGCGGGGGACCCCCTGAACCCCACCCTTCGTAGATCTGCCCTTGATAGTGCCTATCTAAACGCTGTTTCACCGGGGAGTTGTCAGTTTACAAAATAAAAGCTGCAGAAGTAAGACAGAATTTCATTGGTCAATTAAGTCGTTATAACGACTTAATCAGTCGTTATAACGACTTAATGCTGCAATTTCTTTGGTCAATTAAGTCGTTATAACGACATAAAAAAAAGAATAGCCCCTATCTTTTTTTTTATTAAGTCGTTATAACGACTTAATAAGAAGAAAAAAAAATTCAGCCCCCATTTTTTTTTAAGTCGTTATAACGACTTAATAAGAAGAAAAAAAAATTCAGCCCCCATTTTTTTTTAAGTCGTTATAATAACACTTTTCAGGGGTTGAAAAACATAATTTCTATGCCCCTTTTACGGCTCCGTAGTATGGAGAGTGCTGTACTGGAATGTCTCCAAAGTTACATTAGTGGTATCTCCCAGATTGTAGCAGTTGGGATTCCGTCTGGAAATATCGAAGACATAGCTGGAAAAATAATCAGTATCACAAAAAAAATTGTGATATTAACTCGTCCACGCATCATTCGTCCGTAAATATTTTTGAAATTCAACTAACCATGAATCGCGATTTGGAAATCCTACCCGAATGGTTAAATCAAATGCCCCTAGGGTGCATAGCCTTCAAACAAATTGATAACTATTCACCAATAGAAAATGGCTAAACCAACCGAAATACATTTAACCTGTCCTGACCTGGTGTCCTCCCCCTCTATGTTGTTGATTTTTCCTATCTCCGGAACGACAAAAAATTGAGAGCTGAAACTCCGGTACTTTGTAGTTCATTTTAAGCGTATTTGCAGGACCCTCCCATGGCGATCATGTGGACCAGAAACGTGTTATTTTCGTCATACATCCTCAAAAGTTTTGCTTTTCTACATGGAAAGGTGCGTAAAACCTATTTTATTCGATGGGACGTCATCATGGCGGCCATTATGGATTTTTTACATTTTCGTGTAGCGATTGACCCAAAGATATAGAATTGTAAGTTTCAGTTGTCTAGACTCAAGGATGGCGAAAATATTTAGGGGCACTTACCTTCTTCTTTTCAGAGAAGGTATAGAGCTAGTGTTCGAAAAGTGAGATCTGAAATATTAAGTGTAATGGCTATAGATGTATACCGTATTATAATGGTTAAGTGTGTATACCGTATAGCTATGCAATAATAATGAGTGTATGTATACCGCATAGCTCCCAACGCGTTCATCGCCTTATAAAACTTTTATGACATATCGGAATTTCTCAAAAGATGTTGAGACTTCTGTCAAGAATTGATAACGTCATGGAAAATTCTAAAACAGTCTCCGACAATTTCAGACTTGTTCATTGCCCCAACATGTCCAACACTTGCGTGAAGATATATGGAAAAATGTCAAATTAAACTTTGATCTTTGAATATCATTAAATCACGACTAAGAGTAACCTTCGACCCTGCGCAGTGCAGTTTCCTTTGTCGGGTGGTGGTTATGCGCAGGATCAAAGGTCACTTTCGGTCATGCGATTTAATGATATGCGAAGGTCCTACTGATGTCGTCGCCACGAGACCTTCAAGATGACATCTAACACGTCGCATTCGGACGAAGAATGGTCACTCAATCGCCCAAATACACCGCGCGCACCCCAGTAGTGTAAATTACCCGATTTGGGTAATATTCTCCCCGGATGTAAAAATTACGTCACAACTTCCTATGGTGGCGCCATCTGTACACTTTGGATGCAGGAGAGGAAACGAGGCGGTGGGGGGAGGGGGGGTCACGGGGAGAAAAAACCCTCACATTAACCTCAAAAAGCCCTATAAGACATATAATAATAATAGAGATACCCTATAGGTGTTAGTAGTATATAAAGGTGATTACAGCGCATATTTTGCCGGGGGAGGTAACTCTTGCATCCGACAGGGGGCGTTGTTTTGACCTGTGAACATGTATTGACCTGTCTGTGGGGGTTTCCCATGACATCACAGGGTCACTGAGTGCAAGTGTTGGTGTGGGAGTGGGACCAAAATGGCGGCTGTGGGAGTGGAACCAAGATGGCGGCTGTGGGAGTGGGACCAAGATGGCGGCTGTGGGAGTGGGACCAAGATGGCGGCTGATGTGGGAGTGGGACCAAGATGGCGGCTGTGGGAGTTGGACCAAGATGGCGGCTGATGTGGGAGTGGGACCAAGATGGCAGCTGATGTGGGAGTGGGACCAAGATGGCGGCTTATGTGGGAGTGGGACCAAAATGGCGGCTGATGTGGGAGTGGGACCAAGATGGCGGCTGATGTGGGAATGGGACCAAGATGGCGGCGGATGTGGGAGTGGGACCAAGATGGCGGCTGATGTGGGAGTGGGACCAAGATGGCGGCTGTGGGAGTGGGACCAAGATGGCGGACTGTAGAAAAACGTATAAAAGGAGGTGATTTTTAGGGGTGGGGTGTATTCATTGCACTACCTGCCTGACTGACCTGACCACTAGCCTACCTGCCTGACCTCTAGCCTGCCAGCCTGCTTGCCTACCAGCTTGTATTAGACGAAAGCATGAGACGTGGAGAAGATTTTCCCTGGGACCCAGCAGTACCTCCGGTTGAAGTCTTGCCTGAAGACGAGCGTGTGAGGGAGACCCGCACTCTTACACCGGACTGCACCCTATTGTTGTATCCCAAACGCGTGGAGCTCATCGATGACGACAGTAGGTGTTGGTGTACGTCTGAACCAGCGCGTGTCTCTTTATCCCCGGAAGGCTGGACTACCTTGAAACGGGTGTTATTGGCTGACCTCGACGGTGATAGCATTCACCTGTGTGACGACGTCTACATTTTCCGCGGTCCCTATTTTGCTCGACTCCTCTGTCTCAAGCAAGGTGGTTTTACTCTGGACCCTGATCTATGGACAGCCTTGGAAAAAGTATTCCCCATGGTCGATGAAGTACTATCTCTATAGGAGCCACATAACCCATCAGAATAGTACGTATCACGGACTACACCCGACAGCTAGGCGCGCATGTGTGACCTGGTCTAAAAAACACGTCCCTCGGGATCCTACACCTTCATTTCTACGGTTTCAGAGCCATGACGGAGATCCAGCCCTATGCGACTCGCATTTTACAGCATGCGACCGTGGTGAGTTCACTCACGGGTTACCGAGCAGTGGTTCGGTCCATGTTTGCAGATGGCGACGACCACGAAGCGGTCCTCGACAGAGTGCACTCGATGGAGAGGTGTGCCATCACTCACCACTACTGGACTATGACAGCCACCCTTGATGCTCGGGCTATGTACCACGAGCGCTCACGCCGGAACCAGCGACGGCTGGTTGGCCTCACAATAGGCTGCGCCCTATTGACCCTGGCGCTGAGGTATTGACAGTGGGACCTGACTATAAATACGAGGGTCAGACACAGTGTGTGTCATTCACCGTTCGTCATTGGGTCAAGCATGTCACCCGTCCTACGAGCCATCCTGTCCCTTACATCCCAGGTGGGGTTACACGTCTATGAAGATAAAGTCACCCTCGTGGAAGATCGGGATGCCTGTGGGTGGAATTCGGAGTACACATCCACTACGGTTACCCTACACCGTGATGGTTGGACCAAATTTAAACGCGTGTTGAGCGGTGAGCTCGACGGAAACCTCATCCACCTCGAGAACGCCAACTACGTACACCGTGGACCCTTCTTTGCCCGTGTGGGGCGTTACCACGATCCTACGCAAAGCGTCACTCTAGACCCTGACCTGTGGACAGCCTTGGAGAAAGTGGCGCCTATTGTGGACCAGCTGTTTACACCGGACGAGCGGTCATCAGACCAGTTGGGGTGGGCTCGTGCTATTGAGGACGCGCTGGCTGAACCCAATGAACAACTGTCTAGTCATGAACCAGACGACGAGGCTATAGACTATCCGGCTGAACTGAGTCAACCAACACAACGGTGGTAGAAACTTGTTATAAATAAACCATACTCTCCGGGTCCATCATCATTGTGTCACCATGAAGCGCTGGGAGAAGGTGTTGGATAACTTATACTGCAGTCCCGACAGTCCGGCGGCCTATAGTGCATTGTCGGCTCTTTATCGAGCGGCCAAACCCCAGGGGATACAACGTGCCCAAGTCCGACATTGGTTAAGAAAACAAGACACCTATACCTTACATCGAGCTGTCCGTCGCCATTTTCTACGGAACCGGGTCATCGTGGGAGGAATAGATGCCCAGTGGCAAGCGGATTTGGTCGATATGAGTGCCTTTGCCAAACACAACGATGGGAATCGATATATCTTGACGTGCATCGATATCCTATCGAAGTATGCGTGGGTGGTACCCATCCAGACGAAAACTGGGGCGAATCTCATAGCGGCGTTCAAAGACATCTTCAAGACCGGGCGCAAACCTTTGTATTTGCAAACCGACGAAGGCACGGAATTCCTCAGCAGACCGTTCCAAGCCTTTCTCAAGAAACAGAAGGTCTTCTTCTTCCATACGTACAACGAGACCAAGGCTTCCGTGGTAGAAAGGTTCAACAGGACATTCAAAGACCGCATGTATAAATATTTCACCTATAAGAATACAAGGCGGTACATCGATGTTCTCCCGAAACTTGTAAGGGGTTACAATCGAGCCTATCACCGGAGTATACAGAGAGCCCCCATTACCGTGATCCAACGCAATGAAGCCCAAGCCCGGCGTGTCTTGTACCCCATGCCATCGCAACGAGCACCGAAGGCGGTGTTCAAGGTCGGGGACCCTGTACGGATCAGTAAAATCAAGGGCAAGTTCGAGAAAAGTTACTTGCCCAACTGGAGCGATGAGCACTTCCTGATTAAGCGGCGCCTACCCCGACAGCAGCGAGTCTATGAACTGGAAGATCTTCAAGGGGAACCGTTGCTAGGGACGTTTTACCATACGGAATTACAGCCTGTGGTAAAAACACAGCAAGACTACCACACGGTGGAGCAGATTTTGAAAACGGAACGTCGACGTGGCAAACTGTTTCATTTCGTGAAATGGCAAGGCTTCAATTCCTGGGTCGCAGCCAACCAGGTGAAACGACTATAAAGCCAGACACCACTACCGTCATCCTTCATTCCACGTCCGACCATGAACACGGTGCAACCGTCTCTCAACACAGCGTCTTCCAAAACGCGCAAAGCGCAAGTAGGCTTTGTTGTGATAGTGCTAACCCTGCTGAGTGTGTTGTACGGAGGTGTATTTTACGACGTAGCCTATGTCAGCACGTTACTTAACCAACTGAGAACACCAGCCATCAGTGAAACCGGTCTACAGAGAGCACCAGTCAACCCCGTATCGAGCCCAGTCATCACCACCACACCCCGTGTACAAGCCACAACGAGCTCCACACCAACGCCAAGTACACCCACTACGTCTCAAGACCCACCGGATTTCATCCCTCACAGTGAACAGACAACGACGACCAACGTTGTACCCACCACCATCATCATCCCTAACAGTGAACAGACAACGACGACCGACGTTGTACCCACCACTCCAGTTCACTCGTACCAAATTTACAAGAACGGACTACCACGACAGCGGATACACCTCCAACCATGGACCCTCGGTGGCAACATCCCTTCACCTGCGTCATCGCAGGACCGACGGGTTCCGGCAAAACGCACTTCGTCAGGAAGCTCCTTCAACATGCCGACAGCATGATCACTCCACCCATTGCCCGAGTCGTGTGGTGTTACGGAGAATGGCAGGCAGCGTATGCAGCAATGCCCCACATCACGTTCGTGGAAGGCCTACCCAACCTGGCCGATTTGGAACCCGACACCTTGGTGGTTCTGGATGATCTCATGGCGGAGACGGACAGTCGGGTCACCCAACTCTTTACCAAAGGCAGCCACCATCGACGGCTCAGCATCATCTACATTGTGCAGAATCTGTTCAGTAAAAACAAAGAACATCGGAACATCAGCTTAAATGCCCACTACCTGATGGTCTTCAAAAACCCGAGAGATACCACTCAACTGCTGCACTTGGCGAGACAGATGTATCCCGGCCGCACACCGTTTGCGTTGGAAGTCTTCAAAGATGCCACAACCCATCAGCACGGGTGTATGCTCTTCGACCTGAAGCAAGCCACCCTCGAACACCTTCGACTACGGACCGGCATCTTTCCCGGAGAGACTCACCACGTGTACATGCAAAAATAATGTAAACACACCTACAGTGGCTCCCCGAGCTGGGGGGTGTGTGTGTTGATGATGGGGATAATAAAAAAGAATGAATACCACAGCAGGGTTGGCTTGGTCTCTGTTCTCTGAAGTAGATAAAAAGAGCACAGTTGTGGGTTCTAGCATTAGTTGTACATGATGTCTGCGCGAGTACGGAAGCACGCTCCCACGCTCCGTGTATTGAAGACGGCCCCACCCGAGTTGGTGCGAACCATTGTACGCGGTGCGGACCCTGACCTTGTACGCTGTCTGTGCGAGATCGCGTACAATCTGTTAAAAGGCAACGTACCACTGACTCCGGCTCAGAAGACCAAGTTGACCAAGCATAAGACAGGTCTCCGAACCTTAGTCCATAAGCAAGTCTCTCAAACACAAAAGAAAAAGGTGTTACAGAAAGGTGGATTTATCGGGGCTATCTTAGCACCGTTGGCCGCTTCCGTGTTGGGTCCAGTATTGGGTGGACTCTTCGGCCGACAATGAACCACACGAAAAAAATGGTCCTCGTCGAACCTCGGCTCCTTCAAAACCTCCAATCACCCTACCCTGTCCCACCTACGGTGAAGACGATAAACACCCTCGATGGAGAGATGCAACAGATCTTACAATAACGGTACAATGAGACGCTTCAGCGGTACATGACGTTCATGTACTAATACAAAACCCTCTCTACTCCAGCACCACCACCACCACCAGTTGACACACCGCCGACCTCAGCACCGCTCCAACAGCCGGGTGGAGTACCACCCATAGCCCCTCAGTGGGTGGAAGACGAAGTCCTGAAGAGTGTACCTGCATCGTTCAAGAAACAAGCTGGCCTGGTATTACAACGGATGAAACAAAATCCTAACATGACTTGGAATGATAAAGGTGAACTCCTGGTACAGAATCAGGTGGTCCCCGGGACCCACATGACGGATTTAGTGAATGACCTGATGCGTCAACACAGGACGCACACGGATCCTCAAGGATGGGAGGTCTTCGCTCAAGGCTTGAAAGACATGCATGTACCACAGGAATTGGTGGGGAACCCTCAGTGCTGGGCCTTTATGCAGAGTGTGAGTACACCACCAGAACCTTGGGAACCGGAGTCACCCCCCAAATCACCACCACGGCGGGCACATACTTTTTCATCCCTTTTACCACGCCACCCCCTGCAACCACCAAGAGCTAAGTCACCGCGACCATCACGACGATTAGCGCCCAAGGGCTGGGAGAAGTATTAAAACCAACAGCAGCAGCAGGACAGCTCAGTTATCATGTTTTACCTCACCCTACCCAGTAACAGCTCGGCTGATGTGTTTCCTGACAACACCTTGACCAAGTACGTGACCCAGTTACCGCAACCGTTGTATTTACCTGGACGCTGGGAATGTGGACTCGTGGATATCCAATACCCTTACTCGTGGTACAACGTGCGTGCCAATGAAGTATGGTACGAGGTGACCTACGAAGGACAAGAAACTCGACTCAAACTACCCGAAGGTCAATACGATACCCCCAAGGAGTTCATGGGTGGACTGAGCAGTCTGATGCATTATAAGTCTCTACGAGACGTCACGAATACTTCAAAACCCATCAAATCTTTCCCCTTCAAAAATCATGTGGACTTCGATTACAACGCACACAACGACAAGGCCAATCTCACGCTCAGCCCCAACGTGAGTGTCGAACTCAGTCCTACCCTACAGCAAATGCTGGGTTTCAATTACCAGGGGTACGCTGGCCCCACCGGCGAGATAGGCCACATCCCGATAGACATGCGTGGTGGTATGTATGGCATGTACGTCTACTCGGACGTGGTCGATGCACACATTGCCGGCGACAGCAACGTACCTCTACTGCGCGTCTGCCCGGTGAAAGACACGTATGGAGCTCAAGTCACCCATAGTTTCAGGCATATCGTGTATCTACCCGTCAGTCAGACCGATATTAGCTCCATCGTCATCGATATAAGAGACGACACGGGACGACCGGTGGCATTCGAACGAGGAAAAGTGGTGCTGACACTTCATTTCCGTCAAGTCCGAGCGGTTCACTTTGCATAATGAAGGTGCCTTATCAATGCCATACAGCCAGTTACGTCGATCATTACACCAAACAGGCCGGGGGTAACTTTCCTGTCTTTGCGGGTACACGCATGCAAGGAGGACATGGGCTGGGGAACATACTCGGGAGCATCGTCAAATCGTTCCTGCCCTTGGTGACGCGTGGGGTCAAAGCGATCGGCAAACAAGCGGTGCGCAGTGGACTGCAAGTCGCGGGTGATGTCTTGGGCGGTGCGGCACCCAAAGAAGCACTGAAACGTCGAGCCAAAGAAGCGGGAGGCGTCTTGGTCACCAAAGCACAACGCACCGTAGGGAATAAAAGACCTGCCCCACCGAGACCACGCACAAGTCGACGACCGACCCAGCGACGACGCACATCGAAGACCAAGGATATCTTTTCTTAAAGATGGCTTTCATCCATGCCGAGTCGTGTCCTTCTACCAACAGTGAATTTGATTTATGGACCGTCCCACGTACTCAGACCAGTGCCGAAGAGGGTCAGTGGGTGGAACATCTGCCCCTTTCCAGCATTACAGCCACAGGCCCCATTGAATTCACCATCACCAACGCCGATACGACCTACCTGGATTTGGCCCATACGTACCTATATGTGAAAGCTAAAATCACCAATAAAGATGGGACAGTCCTCAAAGCAGATGCACCCGTGGGTCCAGTGAATGTCTGGCTTCATTCGCTATTCCAGCAAGTGGATATAGCCCTGAGTGATAAACTGGTGAGCGCCTCGACCAACACCTACCCGTACCGAGCCTACATCGAAACACTGTTATCCTACGGGCGTGACGCTAAAAAGTCGTATTTGACAGCCCCGTTGTTCTACCGAGATACCCCAGGCAAGATGGAAGCGAGTCCTGATAATGACGGCTATACGGAGAGAGTGGATGCCACAGCAGAGAGTCACTCGGTCGATATGATGGGACGTCTGCATGCGGACTTATTCATGCAGGACCGATACCCCTTGAATGGAGTACCTGTCAAAATACGACTATTGCGCGCAACGCCTGCGTTTGTCTTGATGGCCCCGAATGAGGACCTCGAGTATAACATTGTCATCCAAGAAGCAAGTCTGTTTGTACGCAAAGTGAAACCCAGCCCAGGTGTACAGTTGGGGCACATCAGAGCCTTGGAGAAAAAACCAGCCCAGTACCCGATTCGACGAGTACAGACCAAGGTCTTTTCCGTTCCTAAAGGCAATATGATTGTCAATCAAGAAAACCTGTTCCTGGGGGATTTGCCCAAGCGTTTAACCCTAGCCTGTGTGGAGAACGTCAGTTATAATGGGACTCTCTCGAGGAATCCGTTCAACCTAAAAGCGTTCAACATCAATTTCGTGGCCCTGCATGTGGATGGCCAACAGGTATCGGCACGGCCTTTACAACCTAATTTCGGAACGGACAATTACATCCGGAGATATCTGAACCTCTTCACAGCAACTGGCCAAATCAACCAAGACGAGGGAAATATGATCAGTCGAGACGATTTCGGCAGAGGGTACACATTGTTCTGTTTCGATCTGACTCCCACCTTAGACAACGATCATCAACTGAGTCTCGTCAAGAAAGGCAACTTACGCTTGGAACTGCATTTCGGGACCCCTTTACCGAAAACCATCAATGTGATCTGCTACGCCGAGTTTGACAACATCATTCAAATCGATAAAAGCCGTAACGTGCTGTGTGACTTCGCCACCTAACATGGATACAGACCAGATAACCACCGTGCTGGAGAATGACCCAGGAACACGTATGGTCTTTCAAGGAGTATTCGCCCGAGACCTGTTCCCATTAGACCGTGTGTATCCGGCTGCTTACGTCCTGAATACAGACTCGATGGATCGGCCCGGTGAACACTGGGTGGCCGTGTACTTGACAGAACAGCAGGGCGAATACTTTGACCCGTACGGCCTGCCACCCCTCCATCCCGATTTAACAGACTTCATGGATCAAGGCACAGAGACGTGGTGTTGGAACAGTCAAACGTTGCAAAGCCTGACCAGTAGCGTGTGCGGACAATATTGCTTGTTTTACCTGTACCATCGATGCCGGGGAAGACCCTTATCTACCATCGTACAGATGTTTGACGAGTACCCCAAGGCCGAGGACCGCGATGTACTCGTATATGACTGGGCCGCCCATCATTTCAATATACAAGCCCCGTTCTGGGCTTAAGTTCTTTCAATGTACACACGCCCGCTGTTCTGGGCTTCAGTTCTTTCAATGTACACACGCCCCTTGTTCTGGGCTTCAGTTTTCACGTGGTTGTTCTCACGTTGTTGTTGTTCACTGAATAAAAAAAAATGAGATCTCACCAAAAACAAAAAAACCCTGTCTTGTGTGTTTTATTCATAATGCATCAATGCCCAATGTGGAGATTCAGTCAAACTGAATTCAGTGGTGTAGGATGGGGCCAAAATATACCCCATCAATGTTAGAATGCAAGAGCACTATAGTAAAATAGAGAGCCAATGAAATCAGCCCACAGACCAAGTACGTGTATTTGGTCTAGGTTTGGAGCGGGCATTTTATTGAGGTGCGTGTATACGGTGAGCTAAGACTCGTCCAACACGTATAGATTGAGTTTATTACTATAAGTTCTATGTATTTTTAAATATGGAAAAATTGGCTCTTTTTTCTCGACCGCTGATTGGTCCAGATGGAACTGCCTATCCTTCCCAGGTTCATTTACAATCCCCTTTTCTTTGACCTTCTGATCCGACATGCATCCGCGCGCACACTGCCGCTGATGACGCGCACTTCCGGAGAACCCCAGCGCGCGCGCGCACTGCGGCCAGGGCGGGCCAGGCCGGTGGAAAGGTCCCGGAGGTTGAACATCCGGACGCCTAAGGAAACATTTGGAACCCTTTCAGTGCTCGGGATGTGACCCATCAATACCCAGAAACCCAACAGAGGTGTTAAGACCATGATATAACCTGCTCGGAGCATGGTTAGTACGAATGTTTCGGTGGTGGTGGTGTTCAATAAAAAACTTCATGAAAACCCAAGTGAAGTTCGAATATTTATTAAGGTGAACAAGTGAACAAGAATGCATGTACAAGTATATAAGAACGTTGCAAACAAGAATTAAGGTGAGCGTATGTATAGAGAGAGAAATCACAGTGCAGTATATAACAGTTAAACCGAGTCATCGAACTAACGTATATCGAGTACTTATTCAAAAGAATGACAAACAAGTTCATGGTGTAATGTATATATAGGGAGTAATTTAGAGTCCAAATATGTATGTCCATCAGAAAAGTCCGGGTATAAGATAATATATGTTCACAAGTCCAGGTAAGTGGTACTGATGCCATCGGGAAGAACTTTCCGTTTCGGGTAGAAAAATGTGAAGGCATCTCGTTTCTGGATGTAGGTCCGCATCTGGTGGTCGATGACCCGGAATCCTCGGTTAGTGCCACTCGCACTGGTCTAGCTTTGGAGCACGTTCAGGTACAAGGCTTTGTCGATGGCGGGATCGCGCCGGTTCACTCCTTTGCAACTGAACTTATTGTTTCCATCTCCACCGTAACAGAAGTAGGTCTTGGACGACAGGGCGATCATGGCATCTCCGCTCCACTCCAGCTTAAAGAGGCCCGGCGTCCGCTTGTCGTACTGGTAATGGTCACGTCGAGGTAGCCACTGGTCCCGTTCCACCTCATACTGTGCGCGTATCTCCGGTTTCACCAGGGACTCCCAATCCGCATTAGAGACGGCCATGGAGGCAGAGTCCGTGTCCATTTCCATGAGTTGCCAATCGGATGGATCGAAATACACACCCATGAAATCATAGAGGAACTGGAGCATCCTCAGCTTGGCCACCTGGTATACCATACATCCAATTTGGAGGGGCAGGTTGTAACGAATGACCCTTTTGGCTGAAGAGATTTCATATGTATCGTCATCGATGACGTCGACGGACCGAAACAGAGGCGAGTTGATCTTTTTGCGGGCTTGTGGTGTGGTACAGATATTGACGTTGACGTGCTTGTCTTGGTTGGTGACCGTTTTTCCGTAGTAACCATTGCCTGTCAATTTCCAAGATTCACCGATGATGGCCTGACTAGGATCTTGATCGCCTTGACGTCGGGCAGACGTGACGACGTCGGCATTCCGCGCGAAACAGGCATTGGGTATATACTGAAGGATTTGGTACACGCGCGTCACTTCGAGGCCATGGCTCATGTACCACTGTAACAGAGGGGTACCCAGCAAGATTTTCTCTGCCCACATACTCCCAATCAACATTCGACGAGGTTGTTTCAATACGTCATGTTCCTCAGCATAGGCGCCCATGGTCTCTCCAATGTCAGCCCGACCCACCAGCGTGTTCTTGAAGATAGGCGGGCACTGGGCGAAGAGTGGCTTGAGATGGTCGGGAACATGCAGATCACATTCGACAAATCCATACAGGGTCCCGGAACGAACGGCGTGGAAAAGCTGTGGCAGGGTCAAGAGTGGCCGGCGACTGAGCGGGTACTCGCGCGCTTTAAGGAAGTCGCGTAAGTGTGGGAGGGCCTGGCACATGGTGTGAAATTCACACTCCCACAGTTCGATAAGATCGTACCCCAACTCTTTGACGTAATCTCCATTCTCCACCACTTCTGCTCGTAATTCTTCTGCCGATTTCCCACGTCGTTCGTTGAACATTGGTGGCCGTGCCAGTAACACCCATAAAATTGAAATACGGTCGGTGTTCCTTGTACAAGGGCAAACCCATCGACGGGGAGTCGACGATCTCCTATGCGCTTCTCTGTGGCGTTGGTCTGATGGCGTATATAAATTCCCCGTCGATCGGCTTCCCAATCCAACCACTGGTCGGCGAGATGTTTGTACGGCGTACGTTGAGGTGTGAAATGTTGACCGTCTGCCAACCAGCGCGTATAATGCCCGCTGGGCATGGGTTGAGCGAGAGACCACAGGTACAGGGCATTGGCGTCGAATCCAATGATTTTGGCACAGGGTTTCCCACCGGGAAGAGTAGTGACATCCTTCTCATGGTAGCGGTGAAAAATAAGGCTAGGTCCGCCGACGATGTTCTGTTTTAAACAATCATACATGTCCTCATGCTTTTGTTGTATCAGCGAGAAGTAGGCAGGACACTCTTGGAAGAGATGGCGAAGCGCGAGACCCGGTAAACTCAAACACTCCTTGAAGATGTCGACGTGCATCTCGCGACGAAAGAGTTGAACCATTTTCTCGGCCGCTTCGAGGAAAGGGGCCATATCTAAGTTGTTATACCACACCAGGAAATCTCGCAAGGTGTGCATATGTTGGTCATTCCATACCTGCTGTAGTTCCTGGTACGTGTCTTCCGAACATTCCACTTGCTTGAGATCGTCATAGAACGCGTCCCGGGGTGGCAGCTGTGTTTCCTCCAAGCGGTCGAGCGTCGATATGTAGGTGTAAGGGAACTTCCCTTTGCTTTGTGCACAGTCATAGGCCTTCACCCACTGATCGTAGCTATAATTGGGAGCTAAGTAGTTCCGTACATCCAGGAAATGGAGTGATGTGGTGGTGAGGGCCATGTGGTTGTTGATCTTTTTGATGACGGACTTGATGGTATCGGACTGGGCCAAGTAAGGGTAGAGAAATTCCTTCACCATGTTCAGATCGTATCGCCCCGAGTTGAATCCGAGCACCGGTAACTGGCTTAAGTATTGCAGGAAGCGGATTTTCAATTTCTCCGCATACGGTTTATGTAAAGGGACATCCTGCGGTTGCATGGGCTCCGGCTTCTCGGACTCTGACTCGGACTCTTCATCGTCACTGAACGATACATCCAGTGTAGGAATCCGGTCGTCGAGTTGGTCCAGTACGTCCTGGAACTTGGACACCAATAGTTCTGTACTAGCTGCACTGACTTCTTCTAAATATACCATCATCCGGGTAATCAAGTCATGGGCGTCGCCAGCGGACACGAAACAGACAGGTGCAGCGTCATAGCCAGGTACGTTGCTGGAAATGCTGACACTCAGGGGAATATGGCGCTGTGTCCACTGTGTTTTCGCCGAGGCTGCGTCCATCGTTCCAAAATCGCCTCGAAATCGTAACATGCCCGGTAGGGGAAATAACGATGCTCTTCTGGTATGACAATTCCTTCATCGGCCAGTTCCTCGAAGATGGTGGGCGTGTTATGGTACACGCCGCCAGGAAATTTCCGTTTCACAGTGTGGTCACAAATCTTTTCGTGTCGATGTAAGTGCTGAGACTGTTTAAACACCCGATGGCATTGGGCACAACTGTAGGATTGCGCGTACAGACTCATATCATAGATCAGGGAAAAATGATTCACCCCGCCGTCGTCGAAGATGTTGACTTTCATGGTGGAAGCATACCGTTCTGAAGACAGATGCACCAATTCAGCCACAAATGTGTCATGATCCTCCTCTTCATCCTCCTTCTCTTCCCGTAGTAAACGGTACACAAAGATATTGACGTTGAACAGTGACTTCACGACATCCAAATTCTTAAAAGGGACTCCCCGGAACTGCCGCGCGTCCAGGTCTCGTTCCTCTAAATACTGTCTCCAATAGATATTGGCCCTACTATCACCAGCCCGGGGATGACATTCGTCCAAATGAATGGCCAAACACCGGAACAGACATTTCTGGTCTTTGTAGGGTCCATTTGCGCCTTGTGTTAATGCATACAGTCCTTTTCGATTGCGCAGCCAAGGGGGTAGTAGTACAGGGGCACCGATAGGATGATCTCTCATTTTGGTCACGAAAAATATCACGTTGGTGACCATTTCCACAGTCCACTTGGTATTGGGGCGTTGCAACCGGGCCCATTCCAATGGGTCCAACGTAGTCAGTTGGTCGATGAGGGTCTCCAGTGACGCACGATTGATGATGGTGAATGGCTTGTCAAACACATAGGTATTATTGCTCGGATAAAAATACCGTGACTGGTCCGTCTCTTTGTGCCGTAGAATATAGCCGAATGTCATATTCACTTTGAACGCTGTCACTTGATCTCTGAAAATGTTCTCGGCATAGTTAGGAAGATACGTGAGGTCCTGTAGCCGGAAATTATACAAATCTTGAATAGGGCGATGACGGTGGAAACATCGTCGGATGGTGCTCCAATGGCGCCGATAGATGTCACTCACAGGGTGGTCTTCGGGCAAGGCGTCAGCGGGAGGCACAGCTGGAACCTCAGGAAAGTCGTGTTCGCCTCTCACATTCTCACGCGCCAAGGGATATCTAGATCGGTCACGTCGCCTCATCCTGATCGTATATACTCCTGTAAAATAGAGCCGATTTTGACAGTGAATCGGTCACGACTTCTTATTTCTTTGGAGGGGCAAGGTCAATAGGACTTGCGCTTTTTATACTACTAAAATGTGAAGTAGATTACATCTTACATAGGCCTTAAGGCCGTGATATGCATATCACCTTGAAGTATTCTGGGGCATGGTCAGTACTTCCCAATTTTCCCTTTGTCTACTACTCGCCGATTTTTTTATTTTTTTATTATTATCCTAAATTGAATTTTATTGTACACACGCGTTTTCCCCAAGCTGTAACCATCATGGTCCGACATTGGTAAACATATGGTACATCATATATTGACAAACGGTTTTTTCACCGCCAATGTAGGAGCGTGTGGGTGTGGACAAACGATGTACCAATTTCGTTCGGTCCATCATGGCGTGGCAAACATTTGGACCAATATATGTTTTCACTCCGAAAGCCGCAGTTTGGTATTTATGACGTAATTCATATCCCAGCATGCAAAGCGTATTTTCAACACGCATGCGTGAGCAAATTGCTTCCTGTATCAACAACAACAACAACATTGCGGAGCTGCTGTTGTCGCTGTTGGCAGAAAAGAAATGCTTAGAAGTCCGCATGGAGGCCTGGGCATCATCAAAGAAGTTTCCTGGTTGTTTTAACCGAGAGCAGTGTCTTCAAGATCAGCATCTTCAACCTAAAGGTAATTTCTGGTGTCTATTAAAGCGATCCTTTTTCACGGAAGGTCAACTCAGAACAGATTCAATTTCCAACGTAGACAAAATCGGTGGTACAGACGAACTGAAGGCTATGGACGAGCAAGCCCATATGATGGAAGAAAGCGAGCAGAATTATAAACCATTCACAATTATGTAACACCGCCACAGATACCCCCCCCCCCCTCCCTTCCTACTAACATGAGAATAAGTGGCTACTTCATCAAACTACATGTACCATGCAGTGTTTTCAGGAAAGTATACTTTAAGGAACCCGCAAAAGCCTTAGTAGTCAGGTATCCAGACAATGCCCCCCTCTCCCCTTCCACTCCACAAGCATTTACAATAATGGAGGGTTACACCATCATGTATGATACTCTGTAAAAACAACTGTACCCCGGTATACGAAATTGCACATCCACAAAAAATTGTGTACTGGTACACAAGATGTGTAGGTTTTCTTCAAAATTTGTGTACCACTGGAACACAATTATTGTGGATGTGTAATTTTGTTACAGCGATTGTTTTTAGAACGTACCTCCTTGAATTATATACAGCGACTGCGCCCATTGACACAAGCAGTTGATTCAGGCAGGGTTACGTAATTTTGAATGGTCTCTGAATTCACTATATTTCCACAAACAGCATAGTCTTATAAGTCAAAACACTATTAAATACCTGGGATGTCCATCGCAACAACTTTATTTGGAAATGTAAATCATAACGAGTTATAAAGACACTTCCCAAACAATACAGTGACGGTCTCCTCCGTGAGAAATAACAATCTGATGGGTTGAAGACCAAATACTGTCAGATATACTGCAATTATTCTGAAAGGTTGATTACGCTAGATGGTAGTGTAAGCTTACCAACCGATATTATTTCACTGTCTAACTGAACATCAAAGATAATGGACTAATATACTCATGGGTTAAATTTACCGTCCTGCCATGCAAAATGGTCCGAAACAGCAATTGTACCAGTGTATGTTCATTCATTTCCCACAAATGTTCAACATTGATAGTGGAAATAAGAGAAATTCTATTGAAGAACAAAGAATGACATTTTACAAAATGATTAATCATTATTACATTAAACTTTCATGAAAGAATTTTTTTTTAAGTAGACTATTCAAAAGAAAACTAAAAAAAACATTGTTTCGTGATTGAAACTGAAAGAAACTTATTCAAAGTGATTGATACACAAATACATAGAACATTTTGTGCTGCGAGGTTGTTTGTTGTTTGTACCAAAAATGGAATATTTTAACTTATGGTACACTAAAATGGAATAAAATAGAAACTCAAAAATCCATATTCATGTAGATTTTTCACCAGTGGACCAGGAAGTGTTTGTCACTTTCTGTTTACACACCACCATCATCTATCCAACTAATACAATATTATCTATGACAGAATTCAAGGGATGATTGGCATAAAATACCACAGCATTTTGTTGTATTAGCTATACTCAGAATACTTGCAAGGCATCATATGTCGTGGTTCCTCAATACCAGGGCCAATGAAGTAGTACTGTATATTAGTGCAAAATAGCTGCTTTAGGTTTCAAATGTGAAATATACTGTCTATCGATGGAGTAGGCACATGTAATTTTCAGGCACACCTGTCAATCATAACCATAGCGATAGGGAAGGTGATGCCCCAGGATAAATTTGAAATAAATCAGAATTTTCAACATTGGCTTCCCCATCTCGAGACAATGTGCACATCGGCTGAACTATGGTCAGATGCAGGGTGTGTGAATTTAAACATTGAACTCGCGAATCCATGGTACATAACTTTATATCATGGCCAATTATATCAGCAGTTCCACTCACATTACCGTTGTTGTAGGACCAGATATCAAGTATTGGGTCTTTCAAAGTGAATACTCTATATTTAGTATTTGTTAACTTAAACAAAGCCAATCTCAATTATTACTGCATCTTTTAAAGTTGAAATGCAAAGGTTTTTAGATTCTTCTTTTAGTATTTTATATAACATGTATAAGTTGAATAATGATAAAAAATATCGGTATATCTGCTACCGGTACTTGATTTAATTTGAAGTAGTTTGTCTGCTAGAATCGTTTGAAATGTTGGTTCCCCAAGCCCAGCTGACTTCCAATTTGCACACAATCACCACTACGTAATCTTTCCTTTCCTTACTTCCAGCCACCTGAAGACGGAACATTACAAGCATGGACATCCGACCTGTGACATAAAAAGGGTGAGTGAGTAGTAGGGTTTAACGTCATTTTCAACCTTGTTTCAGTCATATCACGACGGTGCCTACATGTGCCAGAACATGAGAGTGCTCACAGTTCTTATTACCCTGGACACTGATCAGCCCAGCCAGTACAGCACCCGGTCACCCATTCAAGTATTGACCGAGCTGTGACATAAAATGGCCCAATGGGCTCCAATACCCCTCGGCCATGTCGGCTCTCAGTTATTGTCTACAGTCATGCATTGAATACGATGTACTTTTAGAACTTTGACAACACCATGTATTGTAGGTTGACAAAAAGGTGATCTAGTAGTGTTGACTGTAGTTCTATCGTTTTAGAAATACATAGAAGTTGAGCCAGGTCGGCTTTTGCCAAGGCCTTAACTGATGGGAAAATTTTGCGGTGAGGTTCTGGTAGACATAATCAAATCAAGTAGTTTGATCTTGGAAATACTGATCAAAGTCAATCATTTTCAACAATTATCTGGTCTATTCTAACTTAATTGCATATGGAACAAGATCTTATACACCTGAACATATAGAATTTGACCTTTTAACTTAGAGAATAGGTCAAGGTCAGTGCTATTCAATAGACTTCAGGTTCAGGCATACATGGTATAAATTTGGACAAGGTAGATATATTCTCCTTCATGAAATATTGTACTAAATAGAATCTGATCTGTAGAAAATAGGTCAAGGTCAGTCATCTTCAGCACACCTCTGGGCCATCGCCAGATGTATACATAGTATTAATTTGGAAAGCCTAGTTGCTACATTTCTTCATGTTATATCATAATTCAAAACATTTCATATCAGTATATGACCTTGAAAAAATAGATCAAGGTCAGTCAACTGGAATAGGCTTCTAGGCAATCACCAATTGCATATTTAATATGAATTTGGAGACCTTAGCTTTAATCTTTAAATAAGGTATAGCAAATAATAGAATTTGACCTTGATAAAATAGGCCAGGGTCAGTCATTTTCAATAAGCTTCTCACCTTTCACCAGATGCATAAGTGGTATGAATTTCAATGCCTGGCTCAACCCTCACAATTGGCCACAGCATTCAGCAATTGCCGAGGTAATCCATTCACTTCAGCAATTTTTAACATGGTGCTAAATGGGAGTTATTTTGATGCCATGTGATGTTTTCCGAATTGTGAGAGATGCTGGCAAAAATCCTTCTTGAGAAACCGTGTCCACAGATAAGTGATGCAGATTTCATTTGAAGTCGACCAGGCTTGAGATACCAACTTTTCTAAAGCTACTAGCTAGTAGACAAAATACTTCTAATAAAACCAAAAGAAGTAAATTAGCTGATGGTTCCAACATTAACCCATGAAGAACATAAAAGACAAAATATGACCTTTGCATTTCACCTTTAAGCAGTGAATCATAGAATATATGAATATACAGTGAACCCTCATTATAATGAAATTCATTACATTGTCAGAACATCATTCCAATTTGGTCTTTTTTGAGCATGTTGAGATCAGTTAAACTAAAGTATGTCAATGATACATGTGGCTCGCAGACACCATATCAAAAGCATATATTAAAATCTGATTTCATCATCCTTTTATTTGACAGGTTGCTCCTCTGTGGCGTTGCAATGCAGTCTAGGCCGGAGTCGCTTATTGTGAAGTTGAAAGGAAATTTACACTATAAAGAAATGAGTCTGGAAGAGTACAGCTCTCAAGTTCTGTCGATTTGACATAATGTTTCAAAATTCTTGGGACAGTCTCCGGCTGAGAATCTCAACTCTCAAATAGCAGATTATCCACACTGTGACAGTCTCCGGCTGAGGATCTCAACTCTCAAATAGCAGATCATCCACACTGCGATGGCATTGGTTTTGTGCTTGGATTATTCACCACCATGAGGACAAGTGTACTGTAGCATGGGTTATTCTGTGAAGAAATATATATCATATCAACATGCAATTAATAAAATTTCTCACATATCTCGTATACATTTAGAGAAGGAATTCACTGCAACATCACCAATTTAGATCCTTCATTCTTAGCAGTTAGGACGAACTAATTAACACTGCGGCCTACATTGGAGAGAGAGAGAGAATTGAAATTCGTTAGGTGAAATCTAGTTTACATAATAAAACCTAATAATAATTACAAGATAACATGTTTTATTTCAGCATGTCTTGAGATTACTTAGACTTTATGAAAGTGCAGATTATTTACCTGTAAATTTCCAAATAAAATTTTGGAGTCACCGATTTTCAGCTACCAGCACCAAGATCTCCATACTACAAGGCATCGTCAACTGACAGATCAAGTGATGCAATATTTACTCCTACCTGCAAATGGAATAAAACTTTGAAAGTAATTTCAGTTGTATGTCCTCATTTGTCCTTATGATGAGCACCCATTAATTGAATCAATCTACTAACTTTCAATCACCACCAAATTTTGCTACTAATTCTGATCAGTCACTCTAATAAATTGTATCA
>JAVTVY010007726.1:0-42821 GCA_036873755.1 Hanleya hanleyi
AAACTCTTCACAATTGAGTTTATTAACATGGTGTTAAGAAATGACTGTGTCCATCAGCCTATTAACTTTTTTATTTGAAAGAGTTGAAAGGAGACACTTTAATAACGTACTGTGCGTACTTGGCAAGTTCAGTAGAGATACATGTAATGTTTTGAATTTGTTAAGTTCACTGTTTCTCCAGATATTGATAGGACAAGAACACTGTGACATCCAAGATGGCAGTCATGGCCATACTGGGTTATGAATCTCACTGAAAATTGATACCAATTATCACTGATATCAATTTATTAAGTCACTTCCCAAGTTTGAAGTTGACTAGTTCACTATCTCTAAAGTTCTTGATTGGAAAAAAAACCTCTTGTGACATGAACACCAAGATGTGTGCAGCAGCCATATTGGGTTATCCATCTCGCTAAAAATTATTATAACGACAAACTCCTCAAGTTTGAAGTTAGTAGTTAATTCAATCTTAAGTGTTCATTCAGACAGGAACTATGTGGCCATAGTGGAAAATATAATGAGTGTAGTTAAATCACTGCGAAGATTCATATTTTTTTGAAAGCCTAATTAAATTGCTGCATTTCAACGCTGATGCGAGTACAGAATTTCACATGTTACCCATGTTGGTATCACCTTACGTTCTAGGAAGGAAAAATATTTTAAAACTTTAGGGGTAGAGTTAGGAGAAATATAGTGTATATATATATGTATGTGCTCATTACCTCAATATCCATGGACTTGACTTCACTGAGAATGCCATGACGGAGGACAAAGGCTTGTCTGTTGTTGACTTCTCTGTCAGCTTTGTGTCTCAGCCAGTCCTCGTAACCCTGTCAACAACAACAACAACAACAACGACGGGTACAGTCAATTATTATATTTGTAGGATATTGCCAAGTTCTGACTTGGAGTCACAATAGCTATGTCTATCTACAGGACACCAAACCTGAAAATAAGCACCTGATATTTCTAATAAACCCCCTGCAAATCAAAATGAGCTCTTCATATACATGTGTACAGATAGTATGGGTTTAAAGGGCATGGCATGTATCATATTCTCTAATGGGGGTGATAGGTTACTGTCCTGTGCCTTATTTTTAGGCTTGTGGCAGCATGGTGTGTAAACATGCAAGTGTACGATTTATTTGAAACAAACAATTATATTTTCATTGCACAGCCACTTCTTACATACTCCAGTCTGTACATCAAATTGTTAACCTCAGCAATACTATGAAATCAATCACAATAAAGTCCAATAATCAATCACAATAAAGTCCAATAATCAATCACAATAAAGTCCAATAATCAATCGCAATAAAATCCAATAATCAATCGCAATAAAGTCCAATAATCAATCGCAATAGAGTCCAATAATCAATCACAATAAAGTCCAATAATCAATCGCAATAAAGTCCAATAATCAATCGCAATAAAGTCCAATAATCAATCATAAAGTCCAATAATCAATCACAATAAAGTCCAACATGAATTGCAGGCAAGCACCTAAAAGGTGCGTGGACCCCTCAGCCTGTTTTTTTTCAGTCAAGTAGGATCAGGGCTGCATCTAGAGCCAGTTTAATTTTGGAAAACATATGGGCACCCAAAAATGAAACAAAAAACGAAAGTGTTGTTTTTGTTCAATTTGAAAAGATTTCTGAAGGAAATACTCCTAGAAAAAGCTTCTGGAAGCCTCAATATCGATCCGATTGCATAGCTGGGTAATGAATTTCATGTTAATAAACCTCTGTTTTGTGATTGATCACAGGCTCTTTGCGCCAAAATTCACTTAAAAAAGTTGGACCCTCAATAATGAATTACGAAAAGGAACTGGAAGTTTGGGATCGGAACCTGCAAAAAATCCCAAGGGGGGGTATAAGCTCCAGGTATGCAAACTGATTCAAAATTGCACACAGTCAGGCTAAAAATGGGCTCTCCTAATCACCCTTTTTACATAATTTCCAAGGTACAGTAACATGTTTGGTGACAAAAATTGAAGCATTATGTTGTACCAGTTAAATGTGTGGACACAAATATGGTTCATGCAAAAGTTTTAGAATAAATCATATGATGTAGAATAGAATGGTTTAATAGCAAAATTTAAGAAAAATGTTGTCCTTCATTCAATGAGAATCATGAATGGACCAGGCTTTCTTGTATCAGGGAACCTTCAAAATTCACAACGAAACATGCAACCAAGGGTTCCCGATGGGCATAGATAACAGTGCAAAATCTAAGCCATCAATAAATTAAAAAACTAAAAAAAATTAAAAATCATGAAATTATCATAGCCATCTGAAAATCTAATCATTTCATCTGTCAACATTCAGGAAGCTCTCACCAAAGTTTGGTCAGGCCCGACTTCATAGATCTGCAGATATTCAGCGGACAAGAACATATTGATGGGCATAGATACCAGTGCAAAAGCTACGCCATCAATAAATAATAAAAAAATAATTAAAAATCATGACATCATCATAGCCATCTGAAAATCTAATCATTTCATCTGTCAACATTCAGGAAGCTCTCACCAAAGTTTGGTCAGGCCCGACTTCATAGATCTGCAGATATTTAGCGGACAAGAAAATGTTGACGGACGGACGCTAGGACGGACGGACGTACGTACATGGCAACGACAAGACCCCACAGCCCTATGGGCTGAGGGGTAACAATCAACTCTAGTTTTTTTCCCATAATGTTCCAATTCATTTCTGTTGACTTCCCAGTTCAAGCAATAAACTGCAGTCACCATGCCGACATTCATCTATTTTATAAGTACCTGTCACATCTAACAAATTGACTGTCATTGACTGTAACCTTTAACTAGTTGGACAGCCCGTGCACCTGTTTCTTTCTCAGACAGGCTCTGTTTTTCATTGAAATTTTTGGGAATTCAAACATTCTCTTGCAATATAACTATACGGGAATCCAAAGCTATCATTTCTATACAGATTGCTATAATTTAATGGGTTGACACAAATTATTTTGTGGGGCGGCTGACAGGAATCATATTCCCAGATTCCCATGGACAAGTAAGCTCTGTCAGATACGCTAGCTTTTCCATAGTATATCACACCTGTAATCAAACTGGATCGATCTACATGCAGCTTTAATGCTCTTTCACTGTATGAATTCAGGTCTTCATTGAAAATTCCTAGAAATCATTCATTTCCTGTATTCGTCTAACAACCAGAAAATTAATTACCATTTTATCCACCCATAAACCGATGTTAAGAGTCAATCAATAACATTTGAGATGCTAAATATACCGAAGCGTAAGTTCAAGTACCAATGGCCCATTGATTGGATCTCAGTTCAAGTCATATGAACACTGGTTAAATCGATATTCTGTGGTTATCAGACCTGTATAATTACTAAATGAACAATGCGCAACTGTGACCACAATGTAGCTCTGAGCAGAGTGTATTTATTGGTGTGTATTTTACTAGCAGCACTAATAGATTTTTGATCAATTATTGAAAAAGCTGATGAATAAGTTAATATGAATGTAGGTGGTATTAAATATGGTATTAAATATGTTCACAGGTAAAGTAACGTGACTCTGATTGGCTCATCAGTACTAGAATCCTTCCATTTGTGGATACAGACTGGCTATTTAAGATCAGTCTTTCATGTAAGTTTATACTGTTCAGGTCTTTGTATTACTGAAAACTAACGCCATCTACATGTATCTAGACTCATCAGTGCACCCAGAAACTCTATTCTACATACACATGTAGAATAAATATTCTCCTCTATACATGTGTTGTTTGCCAATCAATTACATATCATTCCAGTGATTATTTTCTCACTAAAATACAATATCCTCACTGGCATGGTCCATTGCCTCCTGTGCATTAAAATACATGATGCAAGATCTGGATAGAAGGGTTACTTATACAATGTCATAGATAGATGTACATGTAGCATGATTACTGTAATTCTTCCAATACTTCAATCACCCCAATCTGATCGCACTCTAATATCATTAAAATAACAAAGAAATGATGGATTATCTGCATGGTTTTGGACGTTTTGGTCAACTTCCTGTTCTAATAAATTTGATCATCACCTCATTTTATGGAGGAAAATTTCACTTCTTGTGATTGAAGTATTAGAGGATTGACAATAGCTGATATTGTTCAGTATTAGAGGATTGACAATAGCTGATAATGTTCAGTATTAGAGGATTGACAATAGCTGATATTGTTCAGTATTAGAGGATTGACAATAGCTGATATTGTTCAGTATTAGAGGATTGACAATGGCTGATATTGTTCAGTATTAGAGGATTGACAATAGCTGATATTGTTCAGTATTAGTTCAGTATTAGAGGATTGACAATAGCTGATATTGTTCAGTATTAGAGGATTGACAATGGCTGATATTGTTCAGTATTAGAGGATGACATAGCTGATATTGTTCAGTATTGAAGATTGACAATAGCTGATATTGTTCAGTATTGAAGGATTGACAATAGCGCGTCATACCATTCCGGTATTAGAGGATTGACAATAGCTGATATTGTTCAGTATTAGTTCAGTATTAGAGGATTGACAATAGCTGATATTGTTCAGTATTAGAGGATTGACAATGGCTGATATTGTTCAGTATTAGAGGATTGACATAGCTGATATTGTTCAGTATTAGAGGATTGACAATAGCTGATATTGTTCAGTATTAGAGGATTGACAATAGCTGATATTGTTCAGTATTAGAGGATTGACAATAGCTGATATTGTTCAGTATTAGAGGATTGACAATAGCTGATATTGTTCAGTATTAGAGGATTGACAATAGCTGATATTGTTCAGTATTAGAGGATTGACAATAGCTGATATTGTTCAGTATTAGAGGATTGACAATAGCTGATATTGTTCAGTATTAGAGGATTGACATAGCTGATATTGTTCAGTATTTGGTCTTACATGTACAGGAGTATACATGTACCGATATGCAAAGCTTGGGATCATACTCCATGTAAAAATCACGAGACAATGCATACAATAGCCAAGTCTGGGGACAACAATGTGTCTAGACACAAAGACTCAGACAATAGCCTCCTACATGAAGTACAGCATCTACCAAAGCTTGGATGACAGGTAAATCTTCCACATGTACATTGACATGTATTTTCTACAAAAAAATGTACGATAAACAAGCAATACTGCAACAATGGAAATCCAAATCAATAGAGACAAACTCTTCTTCTGTAGAACGTAACTGTATAGAATTACAGAAATGCAGCAATAATTCATACAGGAAGCCTGGAGAAGACCATCAAAAGACATCACACAGGCATAATGCCAATAAAAATTACAGGTTGGCCTACTTCGTGTTACAGATTACCCAAAGACCCAGAAGTATCGTTGAGTAGTTAATAAGAGCAGAACTTGGGGCGATCGATGTTGCCATATTCAACCCCCAATCAGAACTTCTATTCAACTATCTTCTCAGGTGAGAGACGTGGAGATCATCTGTTAGACTGTTACTATGGTAACCAATGGCTAATTCAAACAACATCTGTCTGAGGTTATTTAGTAGATATACCACACTTACATGACTTAAGTGTTATACACCGCCCACTCGAACAAATAAAATAATTGGAAACTACCTGATCGAGAGTTTAGATTTCACATAATGGTTCAAACCATTTCATTTTTTTTAAAAAGATATGCCAGATGACCCAGTTCTTTCAAATTCCGATTAAGCGGCCAAACATGGATATGGATAAAAAATCTACAATGCATGGGATCAATACACAATTTACTGTTCAAGAGTCAAACAAAATATTTATGACTTCTTCAGGATTAAATGTCCTATGGTGACAATGCTATTGAGGTGACCAGTGTTCCAAGGAAACAGGGTGTTATTTGAGTAGGTCATATGTTTTAAGAGTGGATGAGATGTTAATAGACATGTTGGAGTGGCTCAGATTTTATTAGCATGGATCAGATATTATTAGTTAAGTGGATCAGATGCTAGTAGAGTGGATCAGATGGTATTAGGCATGTTAAAGTGGATCAGATGTTAGTAGAGTGGATCAGATGTTATTAGACATGTTAAAGTGGATCAGATGTTAATAGAGTGGATCAGATGTTAGTATAGTGGATCTGATAAAAGTAGACTGGATCTGATGTTATCAGAGTGGATCAGATGTTATTAGACATGTTAAAGTGGATTAGATGTTAGTAGAGTGGACCAGATACTATTAGAGTTGATCCAATGTTATTGAACTGCATCAGATGTTATTAGACACGTTCAAGTGGATCGGATGTTAGTCGAGTAGATCAGATGTGAGTAGAGTGGAACCAAATTTAGTAGAGTGGATCAGATGTTATTAGAGTGGATCAGATGTTAGTAGACTGGATCCAATGTCATTGGAGTAGATCAGATGTTATTTGAGTAATACACAGTTATTCGGTTCAATGGAAGATATTGATTATCAGGACCACTCAGTCTCAGAGGCATGATAAGGTTCACAGTTGCTAGTCATTGTTATGGTGCTATAGACAAGTTCAGTTATTGCAATGCCTGAAATATTCAAGGAGGAAGAGGACAGATGTTCACATCCTTCTCGTTAGCTTTGTGAACTGTTACTCTAGATCAGACCTGAGATGTAGGTTTGACAGGGATTAGTGGCTCCATTGTATTAACCTACAAATGGTTTTCTCACTTTGTATGTTCAAATTAGTTTTAGCAGGATTTGGTTTTATGTTGGATTTGGCAGGATTTGGTTTTATGTTGGATTTGGCAGGATTTGGTTTTATTTTGCTAACATGTTGCAGAATGTAATGAAGTAAATTTTGAATAAACTGGAAAGTTTCTCACTACTTTTTTGGGGTGTTTAAGTAAGGGGCGTCTAGATATCGGGACAAAATCTGCTACCGATATCGGTATTTATATAGATTTCTTAGTTGTTACTGTTTCTCTCAAACCTTGCATAATTTTTTCAAATTTAATGATAGGGCTATTCATCATATTTGGTTCTTTTACTGAGGTAATTTGTCACTATATGGCACAAATTGGTAAAGTTACATGTGACAAAATTTATCAGTGGTAGTAATGGACATGTTACAATCGAGTTACTGATCTCTCCATTATACTGTATCCCAGGTCAGACCAAAGATTATTGCATCATTTATAACTGTTAGCTTGCCAACACTGATGGTGGAATGTCAATGAATTGATCCCTACCAGATCATTATACCAGCCATATATGCATGCATGTTGTGTATATAATCACTGCAGCAGTTCAACTGATAAAACAGTCTGATAGACGAACACTTTATACTCCAACTCAACATGCTCAACACTTCAATTATGAATATCAAATAAAACAGTTCACTTAAATACCACAAATGAGATGAGGATTTTTTTTGTTACGAGTGAGTGAGTGAGTGAGTGAGTGAGTGAATGGGATTTAACATCGCTCATGACAGTGTGCCTACATGTACATGTGACAGAGTGGTCTCAATGCTGCCTTTTTATAGTGTTGTTTCACTGAAAAAATGTCAGCAGACACAGTAAGTCACATTATCCTGACACCGGGCCAAGCAGTCCTTGATCTATCCTCTGAATGCCGAGCGCTGAGCGAGGAAATAACACGTTCCGTTTTTTAAATCTAGGGGAAACTCGGCCCAGGATTGATCCCAGAGCCCCCCCCACTTGCAAACCAGATGCTTCAACCACTAGACCATCAGTGCGGTGTCAATATAATATGCCTGATCAAGTCTTTCTCAGGAAAGATGAGCAACTACTTGTCTTCTCCTCCACACACATTGACACCTGAACACACACTGTTAAGCAGTATCACTATCCTCTGAAGTCATTCAACCATTCGTATGCAATGTATACAAGCCAGGTGAGGCGAATCTGTGAAATGAGCTGGTCACATCTTTAAATCACTGAATTTGAATTGAATTGGATGTGAGAAGATCCCAAGTCAGCATGTTGAAAAGTTCAAACACTGATAATCTCATTTGAAAGGATAACATGGTTTAACTATATTTATATCTATACTTCAGTAACATTATGAAAGCGGAAGACTAACATAAAACATGTCTGAAATAGCAATCAGACAATGTCTGTTCAAATTGTGGCATTGTCCAATCAAAAATGCTTATCCTGCATTATATGTCTGACAAATTTGGAGGAATGACTGATAATTTTATATATACTTATCTCAGACCCGTGAAAGGCAAAAACCGCATAATGGAAAAGATGAGGTAATAACTAACTGTGACTCTGTGGTGTGAACATACCTGTTTGATACCAGTAACTGTGACCACAAATACCAGTGGTAAAATGCTGGTGGCTGGACTGACAGGGCTGTCGATGATCAACTATAACCGAGAAATCAAACTTCATTGATTATTAAATATAAAACTGTGCTATCACAGCATGGCATAAATTGTTTGAACTAAATAAAGAGCCAAAGAATAGAAATGGAAAGTTAGAACAAACAAACAAACATCAAACAAAAATGGATTTATCACTGGTCCTGAATTTAGGTACAGCTTCATTTTTCCGGAATTGGCCTGCAGATTAATTCGAAAGTGGCATACATTTGGAGTATGAACACTGGGATTTCCTGGATTTCAATTTCTTCTTTATTAAACACGACGTTTCGCTAATTCTGCCCTTAGCATTCTCAAGTGTATAAAGTCATACATTTGGAGTTTCAAATCTCATAACCATTTCACGAATTAGGAAAATTACTGTACGTTTAATTCCTGTATCCACTCACCATGATAAAGGCCATGCACAGGAAGTAGAAATTGGCTATCCTCTGGAACTGTTCGAACAGGTTCTTGGGCAAGAAGTTCCATACTGTATACTGAAATAGACAGATCAAACGAAATTATTAAGATTCATTACATAAATTATACTTGATACCAAACAGTCAGATGAAATCCATAGAGTCGGATGTTTAAAAGTTATTTGCAAAGCTACTTGCACAAGTATGACAGCAAAATCAGAAAATTCAGGTTATGGGAATGTACAGCCAAATATACAATCTCGTGCATTCACTGTTTACACTGTCGTACATCATATGGTTACACGGTTGGATTTATCACAAGAGTACACTCATGTGTATTATATGGTTACACATTCTGTTTTTATGCTTGTAGTACAAACTACATGTATATCACATGGGTTCATTCTTTTGGTATATAACATGGGTACACAAGATATGTACACTCCTGTGTATATCACCTGCATAAACTGTGCCTTTATCATGAAGATAAATTTCTGTGTTTATCACATACAGTACATTATTGTGTTTATCAAATGGGTACACTACTGTGTTTATCACATTGGCAGAGTATTATGTTTATCACATAGTTCTGGGAAGAAAATAACTCAACTTGAACAAGATTAGAAAAAAACCCCAAAACACGAGCAAATAATTTGAAACACAATCCCATGCTAAATTGATTTTGTATACATGACTGAAATTTCAGAACAATTGGTGTTGTCTATCTTAATTTATTGCACATACAGGAACATATATGGGTATTTTGCACATGTTGTATGTACATGTATGCACGCACATGTGGCATGGAGAGAAAGTACATGTATCCATCTGGTGACAATTCTCAGCCAATCTAATTAAAATTAAATCCTTTCTGCTTTCCCATTTAAATTTAAACGGCTTGAATTGAAAGAAGTGTCCACCAATCACAATATCTCAATCTATGATGAAGACCAAAGATAGGATATCAATTTATTAAAATTCTCACATTGGATGAGATGACCCGGTTGTCTGGGAAGTATTCAGGGATGTAAACCTCTGTGGACGGAGAAGGGGTGTTCCCCACGAAGATGGTCCGATTCTCAGGTCTTGGGGCAGATTTACAGCACCAACATCCCTGCAAAAACAGGACAGTACAGATCAATACATGTATATACTAATACCTGAAGATGTCGGAATACACAAAACATTCAAAGTTACAAAACTGGCAAATACTAGTACAGTTCTATCATCATCACAGAAATTTTTCTCTTTCGTATTCTCTCTGGCTTTATCCATTACACATTAATGGGGCATCTCCCAAAATCCCATGGCGGCCAACCATTTGCAGTGCTTCGGGTTTGGGAAAAGCAGAAGAGCTAAAATTCACTCCCCTAAACAACATTTAGAAGAGTATTTTCTGGGCCAAGAAGACTGATCTCATATTATGCAATGGGCCATTCTATAATTAGGTGTGTGACATTCAGAAGCATATTTGGGAATGTTCTGTTGACCACACAGAAAAAATATAAACAGCAAGGATTAACTTTGTAATGTAATTGAAGCTATGAAGCTGGACTAAACTATCATATGTCAAAAGCTGACATTAATGTAAAAACTTTTGCTTAGCATGGGTTTCAATGATCCGTCACGTGTGTGACTCACAAAAAAAGTAAATTTCCACATGAAGTGGTTTGTTGAAAAAATCTGTGATTGTATCAGGATGATGAAAAGTTATTTAGAACAGGTGGTTTGCCCAAGGTTTCTTCTTTACAGGTTTCCAACTGTCTTTGAAAATATCTTTGGTTTGTATAACGTGAGGGGAGGAATGTGTCGTCACGTGTGTGACCAAAATAAATGTCACGTGTGTGACCTCTGAACTACAGATAAAGATAGTAGATTTGATGAGGCGATGAGTGACTTAGAGCCTATTACCATCATTAAAGCAGCTTTTCTGACACATAAAAAAACCCCTCGGCTCTGGGTACATTCATAATGTATTCAATTTGAACCAAGATGTCAGGAACACCAAGCAGTCAAGTCACAAATATACAGATTATCAAAAATTTTCCAATTAGAAATGACCCCTAAGATTTCCGTCCAATCAGAGAAACCGGTATTCATTACATAAATTCCTTGATGCATCAATGATGTATACCAAATTTTACATCGAGCATTTGAACGGTATCAGAGATAGAGATCATTAATGATTTCGCATAAATTAAAGATGGCCGCCCATCATTCCCGCCACTCAGAGGAACTGATGTGGTTATTCATTCATTGATGCTGTATACCAAGTTTCGTATAGAACACTGAAATGGTATCAGAGATATACATCATTAAAGATTTTGCATAAATTAAAGATGGCCACCAAGGTTTCCGCCCAATCAGAAACCAGAACTGTCATTTGTCATAAGTCTCTTGATGCATCGATGATGTATACCAAATTTTACAACTGAACACTTGAACGCCAGAGAACGAGATCATTATTGATTTTGCATAAATTAAAGATGGCCGTCCATCCTTCCCCCCACTCAGAGGAACTGATGTGGTTATTCATTGCAAGTCAGTTGATACATCGATGCTGTATACCAAGTTTGGTATAGAACACTTAAATTGGATCAGAGATATATATCATTAAAGTTTTTGCATAAATTAAAGATGGCCGCCAAGGTTTTCGGTCAATCAGGTCCCGATTCAAAGTATCTGGATGTATCGATGATGTATACCAACATTCATATAAAACAACTGAATGGTAACAGAGATATGTATCATTATCGATTTCGCATAAATTAAAGATGGCCTCCAGGATTTCCAGCTAATCAGAAAAGCCAGTTTGGTAATTTATTGAAAGTTGCTTGATGTATCGATGATGTATACCAACTTTCGTATTGAACAGTTGAATGGTTTCCGAGATATGGATCAGTATCCATTTCGCATAAAATTAAAGATGGCCGCCAAGGTTTTCACCCAATCAGGTCCCAATTAAATAGGCTTCTGGTCCTTGACTAGGTAAATAAGCATACCAAATTTGGAATTCTTCAGTGGAACCGTTCTCCGGCTATCTCGCTCACGTACGGACGTACGGACGTACAAGACGACGACAATACCCCATGGCCAAAATTGGCCGACGGGTAAAAATCAGCAAAGAATGCCAAACACACTTGACTGCGCATGACCACAAGAGAAGGAGAATTAAGTAATGCGAATGAAACTTTGTTTGGTATCAGTAAGATAGTCATACTGTATAACACTTGGGGACATCCTCTTGGGGACATCTGAAAAGTATGTACAACTCAAAATCAGAAATTTTGACCCCTAAATCTGAAAAGGCGAAGTGACCCCTTGAATTTATCACTACTGAAGGCCGGTACTATTTCCTTCACCATGCTCGCTAAGAGTGTAAAATATTTTGTCAGGAGTTTGGGGCCATTTCCAGTGATTTTCAGCCGTAACCATTACGGATACTTCTATCTCCAACCCAACACCTTTGTCAACTCCCCAGGGAATTGTTCATTGTCATGTAAATATTTATCACATGTAATTCCAGAAAAATATAATACAATATTGCATCAATGCAATTTTATTCCAGAACTTTTAGACTAATTTCTCAATTTCTAATGTCCCTATAATTTATGAAGCTTAAAGTTTCTACATGTACATGGCAGTGTGACTAACGCCACAGGACCTCGAAGTAGTGTTTGACGTGATTTAAGTGTGTACCTTGACCTAAGACTGACTATCATAGGAGGCATGAGACATGTTTTTGCAATTTCGAGATTTCTAGATCACCTAATTAGGTCCGAAATTGGATCAGAAAGTAGGTCACATTGACCATGGCCCAATTACGACAGGTCACACTGACATTGACCTAATTAAGTGCATTTTTTTTTGCCAATTTCGAGGTTTATAGGTCACTTAAGTAGGTCAAATTTTCATCAAAAGTAGATCAGCTCAGAACTTGCTGGTAAGTCCCCTAATGCATGTTCATGCCAAAAATCAAGGTTCTAATGTCAACGCTTCTCTTTATTTTGCTGGAGAAAGGATTCGGATGGACTGACTTACTCATTACCGGACAATTTGCAAATGAGACCCTATACTTCGTAGGACAATTCAGGAATAGCTAGATGTGCACATATTTATCAAAGTTTAAGAAAGACAAATCTTAAATCCAAGCAGTCTTGCGTTATATGTGCTACACTCAGAAAAGCAGATGAGAAAATGACAGAAAAATTGGCGTATATATGCCTTTAATGCACATACATGTACAGTGGAAAATTCTGAAAGTTCCATTCCAGGTAAAACTGAAACAATGTTGCAATCTAGCATCAGTCAGACCACTGGTGCATGTGCAAAGCCAGGTCAAGACTTGCCCAGTGAAGATGATATGACTTCAACACAGTGAATTTTACAGCAGTAGCTCAGGCATTCCAGGAGAATTGCCGTCACACACGTGACACTACTCTGTCACACACGTGACGTCACGTGTGTGACTGTTCTTTCTGGTTCTTTTAATTATTTGCATTGGAATATTTCATAGGTTTTTTTTCACATGTACCTTCTCTCCAACATTGTAATTTATAAACTTGAATATTTTCAATTTCTCTGATAAACTAATGTTTCTACACAAAGTAACATGCATTTTCGTCACGTGTGTGACATGCAGATAAGCAGTTGAAATGACAAAAATTTTTACCAATAAAGATCTAAGCAAAAATCAATGATGCATGACAGGCACCTATTACTGCATAAACAATACATTGTGATTATATTTTAGTTCTCCAGAATTAACTCTTGCTGTTCAGAGGGGCCTTCTCAATCTTACATTCAAATTTGACCCAAAATATCAAATACCATAGGTCATAAACATTTGGCATGAAAATACCTTTGTTTGGTGCATATTTTGAAATCAATAGTTGTATTTTATCATCTGCTCTATCACTGATATAATGCAAGTTAAAAAGAGATTGGAATGTAAATTTCAAAATTTCTTGTTCAAGGCTCATAATTTATAGAATGGCCCAATGCATAATTCCATCGATAAGAAGAGCTTTTATTCACTTTCTTCAATTTGAATTTAGGGGAGTGATTGAGAGTGATCACTCTCGCTTTTCTTAAATACTAAGCACTGCATTTGCCTTTATAGCACATACTAAGGGAGCTTCTTGAGAATGGAGCATACTAGGAACTGGTATTCCAAACAGAGTGGCATGGTGCGCCCTGTTGGAATTCCTAGGAACTCCATGCCATACAGTTTGGAACTCGGCAGACAAAGGATCGGGCTTATGCCATACCAGGCAGTGGCATGAGGGGAATGGTCTATGCGGTTCCAACTGGAACTCTAATCCATCCAGATCAGAACACCAAACTGAGCATGGTCTATCCCATTTGAATAACTGGCATATGCCATCCCTACATTCAAGAAGCTCCCTAAAATTTAAAGTCCTTATTTGGCACCTGAGGGTCATGCTATATTTCTGAAGTATTTTGAATTAAATTTGCATTGGTCGTCAGAGTTGCTTATGTGATATAAACAGCCGCCTCAGCTTGCTGAAGGTGTGTAAAACAGAGGCTCTCAACAAGTGCATTAGATCATCGCTTTGCAGAAATAATCCAAACTTGTTGTTGATACAGTATAAACCCATTTCAATCACCAAACGTCTGTTGGTCGAAGAAACCTGATAGATTATGGATTTTAGGTGCACAATGGCAGCAAATAATCATGCAAACCCGGAGAAGGGCATCAAATTAGAAGAAAAGCAAACAACTAAACCTCCATCCTGTATCTCCCAGAGTCAATCATAGGCTATGCATGGTAGACCTTGGTCCCGAGAGTGGGTTCTTTGTACAATTACATGTACAATGGAACATTAAATTGGTAACATAGAAATTAATGACAAGCATAATAATGCCATTTAGATAGTGAATTAATATTGATACTCAATTATTTTTAGGATTATACTTTCTTGTTAGCATGCTGTGTCGATGACACAATTGAACCATTCACCCTCAGAGTGCACTGTTGTAGGTTTATGTGTGGCTTGCTCTGCAATGAAGTGTCCAACTGAATCCAATCCAATACATTGTACATACCATCAAATCACCAGCAAGACATTTATGCAGACACTTTGAGTTTGAACTGTACTCTTTAGATAGTGGGGTGATGTGGTCAGGGTGTTTGGAGCAATAACCTGCTGACAGTTAGGCAGCATACTCTGAGGGTAGCAGGTTCTATTCCCACATAGCACAGTATCTCTGCTTTACATTGAACCATGTATCCAGATGGGAGGGCCTTCACAATAAGCCAAGTTGGAATTCCATGCAGGTTGAGGCTGGCCGCCTTGACAGTTTTGCTGGCTCCAGGGGGTGAAACTTACTGTTTCTCTATGCTATAAGAAGCATGTCATTTTTATGGAAGACATATTTCAAAGTTTGCAACATATAAAACCTGGTATATTTCCTCACAACATTTCATTCTTTCATTAGGGATTTACTCAACACTATCGGCAAAATTGTGATTTCAAACTTATATCCCATGTTAAATATATACAGCAGTGCCTGCTGTTTCATGCCTTGAACCAGCAGAACTGTTATGATAGCATAGCCTGAGTTGGAATTCCAACCTGACTTACTGAACTTTTCATGAATGATTGACCATATTTGGTCCATGTAGTTTATAAATACTCGGGTGTTCTGCTGCATCCATTCTAAGGTTTTACAGGGGCATTATTATAACCAGGATCTTGATTAGAGGATCTTCTCTAGGCTGACCACTGACCGAATGAATATCATTTTCATGTAACATTGCTTTAAAAAATATTCAGTTTTTCAATGTGGTGTACGTGTATCCCAGACACTATTAGTTATTCAGGTTTTCCCCCGGGTGTATGGAAAGTTACGACCCTCCCTGACGCCTCAGGGTATCAGGGAGGGTCGTAACTTTCCATACACCCGGGGAAGAACCTGAATAACGAATTTATTATCCCTCCAGCCTTTTTATCTAATAGCAAAAATATTGAAAAAGATTTATCATTTAGAACCAACGGTACAACAGACAAATTCAGCCGGCCATTTCAATTACGAAACCGTCCGCATTTTGCTACTACATGTACGCTGTGAGAGACGCGCCACAACACATCAGTCCATTTCGATCTATTTCGTTCGGAAAACGACCTTTATTTTTAGAACAAATGACACCATTTGGCGAGTTATATGTCAGACACTATGACGTTATTCCATTAAATTTTGACGAGTGAGCGAAAGTTATTCCATACATATTGAGATACGGTAAGTTCCCTAAGTATTCGCGACCCTAAGTAAATTCGAAAACGGGCATATTTTTGCCAAGTCACGTGACACTGTTCCCTAATTAATCGAAAACGGCCCATTCGCGAAAAACCGCGGTCCTAACTATTCAAAAATCCCCCATTTATCGTGGTCGCGAGATTGATAATATTATGTAGTTGTGCGATGGAAAAACTTCCAGATCAACGAGTTTCCTTAGAATTAGTATTCGATAAACCTTGCAAACTTTTTGAGCATTTTGAACATGAGCAATTGTAACAACTAAGTTGATTTTCATATTATGTCTCAAACGAAATGTGTCCAATGTTTAAACCGCGATTTCTCATGGTCATTAAATTGGGAATATTGCCGGTTTACGGGGGGACGTGCGATATTAAACATTACCGATTGAAGAGAGCATACATTCGATATTATACTGAAAATATCAAAATGAAGAACTGGAAGTTACGTTTCATTCGGTCTTAAAAAAATATAATGCTGAAGTTTGACCGGACATTTGAACCACGGATTTTCTCAGTCGCGGGGTAGAGATTTACGATCCACCCCAACCCCAAGTTGCATTAATTTTGGCGACTGTATGCCATGTGCGCCTCACCCTAAAACCAGAAACGCACCTGTTTTGGTCCGACTTCGGATTTGTTTTTCCGAAGACACGAATGTTGCGATCCCCAGCTATGATACTGAAAACATATTTTGTACTGTTCAGACAAAAATAATTTAGAAACGTGTCATTTCCAACGAACACGGCGATTCAGAATATTTTACGGCCGTGGAATTCGCGGTGATGCATATACCGAAAGAAGTTTGCGCTCTTGTATTCAACTTTTCAGGAACAAGCAATAGTACAGACTTATTCTCTTCAATCACCCCTGGATAAAATAGAAACGAAGATATTATTCAGAGAATTATCATGAAAGGGAAGCTGTGACGTGCAGGATTAACCGTGACATATGGCTGCATCGGAATCTTCATAGCCGTAAAAAGCGTGGAACGGCGTCATTGTTTCATGGTTCGCATAGGTGTAAAAGTGCATAATTTTTATATTGAAAACTGAAGTGGAGGTCGGAATAGTGGGTTGGGATTAAAAGTTAAAAAAATAAGAAAATGGAATAAACTAATAGGTTTTCTGTCTACTTTTTCTCTAAATTTAATATACTGTCTGAAATGTGAATTAATTTTGCTGAACCCATGAGGTAATATTAGATAAATACACGGTTGTACATTTGGCTGTTTCGTCATCATTATCTATCGATCTGTCTTTCGTCAGAAATATTCCAGAATACATTTACATCTGAAACTGATTGAACCATTTATTTTTATATTTTTCATGAGAGTCGTGATCTCACTGTTACGAAGGCATAATATATTGAGGTTGTGTTGGCTGAATATATTATGAAGCGGGACCGTGTACAAGCGAAATTTTGGCCCACGTGCCATGCTATCCAAGTATTGATCACGTGATGTTATTGTAACTCTGTATGGCAGGAAAATGTACAACCAACACGTGGCATGTTGAAACTTTCATTATTCCATGTCTACACACCCCACCTATGAAAGTATTTTCATATATTTGTTAATAAAGGATCGAAGAGATACAGTGAATTGTTAGAATGGGCAAGCAATTCATGTATTTCGTTTAGCCGCTATTCATGGCGAGATGAGCTCATTCCAGCTGGGAAGATTGTATATCGTCTCAGACGAGTTGGCCCTGATATGGGTCTCAGTCGAGTTGGCCCTGATATGGGTCTTCAGATAGTGTCGGGCGCTTGCTTAATTTGCTGTTCGTTTCATTGACATAAGCAGTTTGAAATGCCCTAGCTTCCACAATATTTCCATATGAAGAGCAATCAAGAAATTATTAGGTTTGATTCTCAATCTGAAAATGACGTAATCTGTGTTTCTTCGTTAGATCGTTATATATTTTCACGTAAACATCATTGGCGTCATTGGGATAGTTGTGCCTAGTCTTCTCGGCCGTGAAAAAATTTCTGCAAGAGTTCAAGCATGTCCTGAAGAGAAAATAAAGAAAATATCAGAATGTCTAATTGACAGAATATGCCCTTGTCCCGTACGTACATGACAACGGATATACGCGAATTTGTGATTTTAAATTGGCCGGGCGTCCGATGAAACTAATCTCTTCATTGTCAGCCGATCATTGTAGTCAATTATTCGAACCTAATTTAATGGTTAAAGAGCAGAAAGAATGCTTTATTTATCCTTTGATCAATTGCGAATTATTGCCTTAAATCTAAACGCACAACAAACATTTCCCGGGTTTTGCTTCGGTGTTTCCCCTCGACCATACGTGTTCGTACCACGGAACTTCGCCGAAGTATATTAGGCTTCATTCTACACAAAAAGTATAGTGAATGTTTCGTGGTTGTCGATCTTATATCATTTAAGAGTGCTTTCTGGGGTAAATATCACAAAATTAAAGAAACACCACAGTCGACGTATTGTGACTTTTCATTGTCGAACGGTATGGGCATTTAATTTGGGGACTCTAATTTACGAAAACGTCCGTTTTTCTGAACTGACCTGCACAAACTATTCCGAAATGGTCAGTTTTTCATGACTGCGATATTCATTTCCGGTCACGAATACTTAGGGAACTTACCGTATGGTCGGTTGAACTTTTGAAGCGAATGGCGGTTCCAATCACACGTGAGTGTTTTTTTATATACCCCGAGTAGCAAGACATAAGTCGGGATCAGTATGGATTCATACGACTCGACCTTTTAACCAATCACAATCCAGATATTGAATACAAATTTGCTTGTGGGGTAATAAATTGTTAGATCCTTTCAACTCATCATCTTGGGATGTATATATCAGTTGCCAAGGAAACCAATTTATAATTCTGTCAATCGATGACTATAATTTAGAGAATGATGATATATAGGGTTATTAAAAGGATTTTCCATGAAAACTGTCATCCACTCTCAGTGGACCGGACATCATGAATGTCAAATCCTATGTTCTGATTTGTATGAATACTTCCCTACAAATGACTTGCTAATTAGCGATCATTTCCTTCATATAATTAGAGCATTTGATCTGATTGTTGACAAGCGCAATGATACAATGATATATGTATTTAATTATTGTCCTTAATGTTGGGGCTCTTGAAGAGAGACAATTTTGTGTAAAAATTCTCTCGACGGAAAATGAAGGGATATAATTATACGAACAAACTAGTATTTATCTATGGTCAAACACACATGATCATCAATGACAGGTCATGGGATACCTGCTCACAAACAGGATTGAACATGTGCTTGCTATGGATACATACAACTCATGAATTTATTATGAACAACTTAACAACCATCTTGATAAATATGTATACATGTACTAGTCACATGTTCTGCAACACAGGATGGTGATCGATGCAAGGTGATAGGTCACAATGTGTGGAGTGTTTTGTGAATCTACCTCTTGATAGATGTACATGTAGCTGTAATGAAGGAAGAATGCCATTTTTTCCTGATTTTGTTCAAGAATACATTTTGAAGGTCCTACCAAATACCCCCTACACACTTTACATGAAAATATACAGAGAAGCTTTGTGAACAATTAGTTCATATTTTTTCTTACGAAAAATGACATAAAAGTGGATGTTTTAATACAGTAACACAGATGTGGTGAAAAACATATTGAAGTCGTAACCTCTGACCCGTTATGTCAGAGTCTTATTACGATCACGGTGTATTCAGCATCGATATGGAACGTCGTATTGTGATATACTTTGCGCAATGAATGAGTTGGTTTATAGCTTTGTGATATTGTTGGTGTTACAATAGAAATGTCGCCTAGAACAATCGCTACGAATGATCGTAATCAGACTCTGACATCACGGATCAAAAGTTCCCAGTCTTTGCTGTTTCCAACAGGCGTGATGTTTTAGGGTTTTGAGTTTCTTCAAAACAGTAAACAGTTATAAAACTCCTGACAACAATTTATCACGAAGAAAGTATGGGGTATGGGCACCATTTGGTAGGACCAAGCCACCAAGAATCACCATATCTTTCAAGATGTCTACTCGCACAGATATGGTTAAAACAAAATCCCAAATTAAATATGTGAACAAGTCATTAACATATTTTGTTAATTACTGGTAGAGTGATTGAGTGAGTGAATATGATTTAACGTCGCTTTCAACACTATCTCAGTCATATCCTGACGTTGGTTCCTATTCCTGTTCACACCCGGAAACCTGGATCGGGAGACACGGGTAGAGTCCTATTCCTTTTAACACCCGACCCCACGGGTGCCCCAGTTAGTCGCCTCTTACGAAAAGCTCTCTGAGGAGCTGAGACCTATTCTTACCATGACCTGGAGTGTACACAACGATACCCCAAGTGGTACAAGTGGTACAATATGTTGATGTACATTGCATTGAGTAAATAGTGTAAGCTTACAATTACCTAAGGATTTTATTGTCCAAATCTCTTAGAACTACATGTAGGTGAAAATAAGAAAATTGTTTGTTTGGGGTAATATAACCACTACAGACCATGGGTCAGTAGGTCGATTTTTTGTTTCATTTTTTTAATTTATTTTCTTTTTTTCATTTGAACTTCCTCTTTCTCAAGCAAACAATATTTTAATTTTGGCTCTATTTTTATTCTTGTCATTACATGTCTGAGAGACCCTCATTTATTGGATGTCAGACAATAATTTAGACCTGTTCAATACCTACATACATGTAATGGTGTAATTAGGTCAGCATTGTACACCTGCTGATTTCCCAATCTCAGCTGTACATGTACATGTACATGTATATGCTGACTATCACCTATTCTCTCAACAGTAAATTATTCATATTTATCTGACATTTTAATTGACTTTCCAGAAGAGCTTAGTATCCAGCATCACAAAACCTAACCAAAGTTCATCTTGATGGCATCTGTATGGTACAGAACATCAATCATAACAGTACTCAAATAATTGTAATGTATTGCCCCATTTTGGACATTTGTAAGGCAGGTACAAATGTACAGTGTATGCACACATGTAGGGAACCAGGTAATACTGCTTACAAATTAGGCTAAAATAGGCAAGTTCTGCCTGTACATGTACATGCTGTATTTAAACACTTACAGTAATAGAAGAAGACTTACAGTAATCCCTCTAATGATTCAATCCCCCCTATCAAAATTCAACCACCCCCAATTTTGGGGACAAAATTCAATCGGCTGTTCTAATAAATCTGATCACCCTCTAAAATCAATGAAATAATGAAGAAATAATGGTCTATATGTATGATTGTGAACCGTTTTGTCAACTTCTTGATCAGTTCTAATAAATCTGATCAAAGACAAACTTGATTTTATAGTAAAGAAATTCACTTCCTGTGATTGAATTAGAAGGATTACCTCCAGACATCTACAGCAATGTTCCTGTACCAAGTGATGATTGCCAGACAAAACTGATCCACATCTTCATTTCTTTATTTATTATCCATAATCAACGTGTATTAAAAATACTACAAATGTGTACAAAACTCTTATGCTGAATAAATTGTCCAAATGCTATATTTAGTGAGAGAACAGTTGTTAATAATATTATTACAGCTGGTTAGAGAAACCCCACCCTTGTCATGTGACTGACAGGGATTAGCCAACGTCTTATAGCTGCCTTTTACTTGAACAGATGCAGGCCGAACGCTCATGACCAAGTACTAGCTTGTGTTTGAATGAGAAAGAATCACAGCCCAATAATAGTAGACCAACACATGAGTTCACACCTGTCCTAGAACAAATCCATCCTGACAAGACAACGTTTGATTCACACATATCAATATATCCTACAGCAAGAAAAAAATTCCTGGTCAAAAGTTTTAATTTTCCAGGAGTCTGTACATGTACAATAACTTGCAACAAAGATGAGCAAATTAACGAAGTTCAGGAACACATTTTGGCACAGTAATGCATGGCATCAGATCACTGGTTCTCCCAGAAGATGGAAATGTAGTTCTTCCAGTAGTTTCCCGGAGTTTAACTTTATTTTTAAGCATTTTCGAGGAATTTCCCGGTTAGCAATTAAATTCCACAAGTTTTGAGGACTTTCCAAGAGGCGTATGAACCTTGATACCTCCGGATGGACTGTCAGAGGCCATTTTGGCAGGTGACATTTCGACAGTAAAGTGGGATGTATGAAAGTTTGGCAGTCAATGTACATGTAATGTCTCAAGAACGAATATACCTAGGTACACCAATCTCACATCACACATGCCTGTGCAATGGTTCGAAATATTGAAAATAATTTACCTGTCACATGAGACAGGTGAGCAAAAGTTTACCAATCACCTTTTAAGAATTACCTGAACATGCGATCATTTAAATGGTCCAGTACTGTACAGTGTACATGTAATTCAAAATTAAAGACAAAGCTACATGTTGCAAGCTACCAATAAATTAATGACACCTTGTTTTCATGCACTGCATGTAAGGCCATTGTCACTTGATTTGGTTGTTAGCATGACCTTGATTTTTTAAGTACACATGCTAGATGCTATATAATTATTTATTATTAATTATTAAACAACGAATCAAGTGACTATGGCCTAATTGGCAGCTGTTATAAACAGTCTGTTTTGAAATTTGTCAAAGATATATTTTGAAAAAAAAAAAAAAAAAAAAAAATGTTGGCTATACCGGTCATCGGTGACAGGTACCTGTCTCTTTCAAAAATGGTGAATTTTGACCTGTGCTGTTCAGTTTCATTTTGATAACCTGTTGGTACTGCACAGAAATTTTAAATTTTGATAAATCAAGTTACTGATGTTACTGCATGCTTACCAATTGTCTGGTAACATATAGTAGTATGAACGTCTTGGTAGCCTGTCAGTAGTCATGGTAGTGGATTCAAACAATCCAAATGGTGACAAATCAGTTATTGGTTGGTTTAATATACTGACCAAATGAAAACTGAACAGAATTGCAATGGAACACACAGTAGGTCAAGGCTCGGGTGTAAGACCTCCAATTGAAACAGAAGACTGACAATACAACTCGCAACAGACCCTTGATTTGTCAATTATACTTTGTGAGCCTTACTCCAAATCAGTGCTCTGATTAGGCAGTACTGCTAAAACGTTTGCATCCATCAGTAACCAATCATTCACTCAGTGGTACTGGTTGACAGAAGCTTGGAAAGACAAACAGTCAGAGATAACAGCAACCATGACATTATCCTTATGTATAGAATGGCTAGAGGGGTAAAAACTTCATGACTGGTAATGTGAAGAAAAATGTTGTTGTTTTTTTAATCTATATTACGACTCTTCACATTTTGGTACCAGTACTGTAGACTGTAGTAGTTGCAATCACCTGCCCTATATAGCTTTCACTGATATGTTTGTTGACTCCACAAATCCATACTGACACACCAGAAATTTCTAAAAATATTTTTGGACTGGAATTGAATGGGTATTTTGGGACAAAATGGGAATTTAACATGCTTCTGGCATCCATGTGGTTACAATCAATACCATCCACAACTTGTGTTAGACTCTCAGCATGAAGTCAGATATTATAGGCTTGGGAGCAATATGTTTAACCCACCTATATAGGAACACATGGTCTGAACATTTACACATGATTAGTTCAACCTCAAATTCACCACACAAACCTATATTTCACAGGCTGCTTGAGGTCGACTCAACCATATCTACCAATATAGCATCACAGCCAGGCAACCAAAACAATAACATGATACTGGTTCATCCAAGTCAGTAATTCCTTCATAGGGTGGTTTTAATCAAATGAACATGATTAATAAAACAGTTTTTTTTTTGGCTTCATATTTGATTTTTTTGGCGATGCATGTACATGTACACTTACATGTACATTTAGTGTTAATACGCTGCATACTGACCCATATATTTACATCATATCCAATTACATGTATAAGACATGTCAGTCGTTTCACCTCATTGTCATCTCATCAAGGCTTGTAGATTTGCTCGAGAATTTTTTTTTAAAAAAGGTTTTAATAACCACGCATATAAGCTTAATCATTCAAAAGTGATCCAGTATGCAGAAAAATCAGGTCTTGGACCGGGATAAAAGTACATATTAAATATGTTTGTGTATTGAGCTGGGCCATGATGGAAGCATAGTCTCAATGTAAGCACACACTTGCATATACCTATACATGTCATCCTTGCGTGTGCATGTACATGTATGTACATGTAGGTCAGTCCACTGACTGAAGATGAACTCAGGTGTGTATTCACACAACAATTCAAACAACACTGAATACTAAGCATAATAAATGAAACTCAGGTTTTATATTTGCTTCAGCTCAATAGTAATAGCAACTTTGTTACCTTTTTCGATATATGTACATACAGGGAAGGTGTTTGGTGAATAAACGTTATCAATCAGGCCCATACACCCATACCAGGGGTAGAGATTAACAGCTGTACTCCTGTCTCTGCCAGCTACGTTTTGCAGGAGACAAGTAGAAAAATAAGTTACCTGTCTACTCTTAAACAAAAGGTAGCCAAAAAAAAAAAAAAAATAATAAAATAAAATAAAATAAAAAATTACCGGACATTCATTTCTGCTCAAAAATCTTCAAAGTGAAAGCAGGAAACTGCCAACAGATTTATTAATGTATTATTAATTAGATACAAATTGAATGGATCAGGCCTCCATGTATTGGAAGATTTTTTTTCTTCATATTTATGCAACATTACAAAACATAAAATCAACATCTCTTTCGTGTTATTATTGCATTCAGGCTACTGTTGGGAAGAGACAGGTAAAAATCTTTCTCACCTGTCATCAGAGACAGGTAATTTTATTTAAACATTTCAACCCCTGTCCACATCTACATGTACCTTGCCTTCTTTCACCTTTGTCAGTCAAAATAATGAACATAATCTTACACGGTTTATAGTTTCACTACATGTATTTCGTGTTGATAGTTTTAATCTTCTTGCTGACAATATGTTTGATGTCGACTGTTTCAATATTTCATTGTTGATACTTTCAACCTTTATCATTTCTTGTTGATACTGAGTTTGAACCCCGGTACATATATTTAATCCATTGGAACCACTGATGATTTTCCAATAATAGAGAAGAAAAGCAACTCCGAGTAGGGATGACAATTTCATTCTGTATAATTCGATATTACTGAACTGCTGGGGTCACTTCAGTGACAAGCGAAACCTTATGATTCCACCACACTATCTCCTTTGTGAGTTGTAGATATTAATAAATCACAATGACAGTTTAAAGAGTAGACATTCTCAATATTTCATGTTGACAAGTTCAATATTCATGTTGACAATCCCAATATATATGAATGTTGACAGGTTCAATATTGATGTGGATACTTTCCATAAACTATGTTGACCATCTCAATATCTCTGTTGACAGGTTCGATACTGATGTGGACAGTTTCCACATGACATGTTGACAGTATCAATATCTACATATCTATGTTGACAGGTTCAATATCGATGTGGACAGTTTCCACATGACATGTTGACAGTCTCAATATCTATGTTGACAGGTTAAATATTAATGTGGTCAGTTTCCATAAGCCATGTTGACAATCTAAATATCTACGTTGACAGGTTAAATATTGATGTGGTCACTTTCCATGAGCCATGTTGACAGTCTCAATATAGCTATGTTGACAGGTTAAATATTGATGTGGTCAGTTTTCAAAAGCCATGTTGACAGTCTTAATATAGTTATGTTGACAGGTTCTATATTAATGTGGTCAGTTTTCAAAAGCCATGTTGACAGTCTCAATATAGTTATGTTGACAGGTTCTATATTAATGTGGTCAGTTTTCAAAAGCCATGTTGACAGTCTCAATATTGATGTTGATAGGATCAACACTGATGCGGGCATGCAGGTTCCATAAGCCATGTTGACAGTCTCAATATCTATGTTGACAGGTTAAATATTGATGTGGTCAGTTTCCATAAGCCATGTTGACAGTCTCAATATCTATGCCGACAGGTTAAATATTGATGTGGTCAGTTTCCATAAGCCATGTTGACAGTCTCAATATAGCTATGTTGACAGGTTAAATATTGATGTGGTCAGTTTCCATAAGCCATGCTGACAGTCTCAATATCGATGTTGATAGGATCAACATTGATGTGGACATGCAGGTTTTATAAGCCATGTTGACAGAGTCAATATCCATGATGACAGTTTCAATAATGATGTGAACACTTTCCAAAGTCATCATCATCTCAATATTTATTTTGGTCATATATAAATATTGATGCATCTGACATAAATGCATCTGAAAGTTTCAATTCAGTGAGTACTGTCTCAATATTCTTGATGACATGTTGTCTTTGAACAAATTAATGTAGATGATCATTGATGAACCATCCCCAAAATATATACCCCATGGTGTACAGCACTGGGCAAGCACTACATGTACACAATAAACACTATTTTACATGAATCTGATATTAAAGGTGAAATGCAAAGGTTTTTAAATTTTCATTTTATTCTATATGGGCCATTTAATGATGGAACCATCAGACTATCTACTTCATTTGGTTTTATTGAAAGTATTTTGTCTCCTGGTAGCTTTTGAAAAGTGCTTCGAAGTTGGTATCTAAAGCCTGGCCGATTTCAGAAATGAAATCCGCATCGCCTAAATGTATCTGCCCTTGTTTGACGCTGGTTTGTGAGGTGACATCAGACCATCTGGCCGGTCGTCAATACTTGTACTGTTCAGTCTCCGGGCGGCTGGTCTGACGTGACGTCACAATCAAGGAAAGATAAGCTATGACGTTTTGCAAATCTGAATTCAGCTGGGCTAGGGGTATCAACTTTTGAAAAGACTCTAGCAGACAACATTTATTCAAATTAATCCAAGTGAAGTAGATGTACTGGTATTTCTATCATAATTCAAACTATAATATTCCTACGAAGTAGGCTACAGATCGCAAATTGTCCGGTAATGAGTCAGTCAGTCAGTCCATCCGAATCCTTTCGTCGGCAAAATAAGGAGAACCGTTGACATTAGAACCTTAATTTTTGGCATGAACGTGCATTAGGGCATTGTTACGAGCAAGTTCTGAGTTGACCGAATTGCATTGTTACGAGCAAGTTCTGAGTTGACCGAATTCTGATGAAAATTTGATTTATAATTATTTTTTTTTATTATTTATTGATAGCTCAGCGAGTACACGGTCATGCCCATCGGGAAGCCTTGGCTGTATGTTTCACTGTATATATGCATGTAACACAGTACAAAACGTGATGGGATAATGAAATAGGAAATGCTAATTTTCCATCAATTGTTAGTGCATTTATCTACACTGCTATTACCAGGCAACTTGCCATTCTTAATACACACAATTCAGTATATTGTTATAGATATATGTAAACTGTGGCCTTTAACGTGTATCCTATTTCACATCCAAACATTTCATCACAGACCAAATCATGCAGGCTTCAAATTTAGGTCAAATTGCCACTGATGATGAAATATCCCTTACCAAAAATTCTTGTAAGATCTTACAAGAAAGTGTCCTGTAAGATCTTGTAGGACAGTCTTGTAAGATTTTGGCACTTTTCTTGTACGACTGTCCTACAGGATCTTACAAGATCCTACAAGACTGTCCTACAGGATCTTGCAAGACTGTCCTACAGGATCTTACAAGATCCTACAAGACTGTCCTACAGGATCTTACAAGATCGTCCTTCAGGATCTTACAAGATCCTACAAGACTGTCCTACAGGATTTTACAAGATCGTCCTTCAGGATCCTACAAGATCTTACAAGACTGTCATACAGGATCTTACAAGACCGTCTGCAGGATCTTACAAGATCCTACAAGACTGTCCTACAGGATCTTACAAGACCGTCCTTCAGGATCCTACAGGGTTGTCCTACAGGGCTGTCATTTGTGTCAATTAATGCAGATAGAATAATGCTGGATGGTTGTGCAGGGTTGTCCAATATACTGCAGGTTTACGATGAAACGTTTCATGTCGAATGAGATAGTCAACATAAATTATATGCATTCATTTCATACATTTTATTGTATAAAACAGAAACGTATAGACAGCTATACACACAAAACAGAAACGTATATACAGCTATACACACAAGGGATTATTATGTTGTCATGTCATACATTTTATTATATAAAATAGAAACATTCATAGGGAACAGCAACCAGCACATGCACGTGGCATCCATGTTTTTCTCAACAGATCAAGTGTCTTTTATAACTTTTTAGCTCCCCATTCAATTTTGATTTCATCGCGTCCAAAATCACCTTGCTGGTACAGGGAAACTTCTTCTGGCAGTAATCTATAAAAAATGAAAAGTCATCAAATTAGCAAAGAAATTGTTATCAAGTTATCAATGTGTCAAGTTATCCTGAAACTATTCAGAGGTTATCCTCATAATTTAAATGGGTAGAATGGTATAAAATTGTTGTGACATTAGCGAAAAAGTATGATTAGAATAATCTTAAAAATATTACACTACATTCAACTGGCGTATTGCTGATATTAGTGAATGTGACGATAACCATAATGATTTGCATTGAAATATCATAGAAATGTGATGTTATTGTTATTGGTGTGCCCTCTGCAAAAACCAAACATGTGCCGCTCACTGAATAAAGATTATTTGGGTCCAGTAGCACCAAAGTCATTCAAGTCATTTGTTATTAATGTAAAATACACATTCTTGAATGCATGTTATGAGTATTATAAAGCAATATAAATTATGATACTTAAGCAGTATTCATGGATTTGAAGCAAAATATTTTGAAGTGGGATCCAGAATTATGGATCAACACTAAATGAAAACGCAATCACAATTGGAAAAAATATTGAGAATGTACACTAATATGATTTTAACAATGTTCGTCATCCAGTTGTATTGGTCATGTAATATTGCCTGATGCTATTTCCTCTTTGGCGAAGAAGTAATTCAACAATACGCTGCCTGATTTCCATGATCACATGTCTGCTCCGAGTCGATGAAATGTGCGCCTCGAACATGTCCGATTGGTTGCATCTGAGGAGAAAAAAATTGTTTAAAACGTTTTAAATGAAATGAAAGAATGAAATGTTCTCATTTTTCAAGATGTGGGTACAGATGTACAATTGAATTATGCAGCAATCCTTAGCCTTGGTCAAGAATAGTGCAATAAATAGACATTTAAAATATAGCCTGTTATCATGGTTATGGTGATAGGAAATCTAATCATAATTTATCCTGCTTTTCCTGGTCACATTTTTATCATAGCAAATATCAGTTATGCCAACAGTGTATTTGTTATCAATTTATTTTAATAAATATTCCTTTGCGATTTCATCAGAACTTTGGTATGAAAATATTCTCAAATCTTCTAGAAATATAAGCAGGAAATGATAAACATTTCAAAACAACAAACTTCCTAGCAAGTTAAATCCTACTGTTTGACATGAACAGGAAATACACAAGCACTGTGTGATATAACCTATATATCTCACCCTCCGGGAGATTTCCTCCAGGTGTGCATGGCCAATCTTCACATGAGGTCCCCAAGCCTGGGCTTTTCCAGCTGACAATGCAACAATACACTGCCTTGATGAACCTGGGTAGATCTGAAAGGAATTTTAAGACAGATCGAGTTATGGATATTTCTTTGTGAATTCCAGGCTAAATGAGGCATTAATTTTGACTGCAAATATAAGGTGAAGTGCTGCAGTAGTTACTGAGAAGAGTATCAATTGTTTAATATGCCAAGTATATGAAGAGAAACATGTTGATAGTTAAAGCTCATAGAGGGTCCACATTACAACATTCTGAGTTTAACTAGAAATTAGAATTGTTTTTCTAATTAAATGATAACATTATAATTATATTTATAACTTACTTACCATCACTACATGTAGCTTCACTCATCACCATCTGCAATACAGTTCTTTAAACCTCAATAGTTCCAGCTTAACATGAACAAATCAACTTTCTTTTTGCACTCTATCCTCTATGTTGTTGTTGTTGTCATATGACAGCATGGTGGCGCCACCAGTGGCCAATTAAAATATACCGGTACAGGGGAGATAACTCTCCTCAAATTGTGGAATTAATGCCAGCAAGTCAATTGCTAATGTAATAGACTACCAGGAAAATAGAATAAATATTATCTGTATATAATTGGTGATAATGAAGAGAGTAGAGTATTCATTAATGGACATTTTTTTCTTGAAAATCATGTTAGAACTGATGTATTCTTCTAAAATTATTTTCTTCATTATGTCCAATTTTATTATAAAATCTTTGGATTGGACTGATTATTAATTAATTATTTATTAAACTTATTAATTTTATTATAAAATCTAAATTCAACAAGATTTCTTACACAAATATGATACTATTTTGATAACACTATGTAGAGATTGATATTATTGATATCTTTTATTCGAATGAAAACCCATATGTCACTAATATGATCTCTGAAGTCTTATGTAAAGTTTGTGTATTTTTCAATTCAAGCTGTTGTTGTTGTTGTTGTTATTCATTGAAGAATTCGTCGCATTTTGTCGCTGTATCCAAACACCAAAATAGTTATATTGATAACTTGTATCATCGTTTAGATAACATATTGAAAAACAAATGTAGTACTTTGACAGAATTTCCCAATCAGGTTTGAAGGTAAACTATTATCAGATAGATTTTTTTTAATTTTCAAGAACAATTTTCTTACTGGAGTGAAACAGATGAGGTTCTCCATATGATTGATTCAGTAGAGAGAAGTACAATTTTGGTATATATCATGATAATACGCCTGCCATTTTTAAAAGAGAAAGGGCTAACCATATCTTCAACTGTTGATCCAATGTTGTGGATATTTTGTAAAACTGTCTTGTAAAAATACTTTCCAAAAGCAAACTGATTTTTTGTCCTACAGGCAAACTTATTCTTACAAGATCATGTAGGACAGCTGTCCTGCAGGATCTTACAAGATCTTGTAGGACAGCCAGCTTTGTCCTTCAGGATCTTGTAAGATCGTGTAGGACAAAAAAAAACTGTCTTGTAAGATCTTACAAGATCTTGTAAGAAAATTTCGAATCCTACAAGATCTTAAAAGATTTTTTGGTAAGGGATCCTACATCAACCAATTAAGTCAGCCTGAAGCAATAACCCAGCAGAACACAGAAAGATCTGGTACATGTATCATCCTTCAGATTAGCCTGTGAGCAACAATGATAAAATTTACTGAGGGTGAAACAAAGCTGTCCTGCAAGCCACCCAAGGAATTTATCAGCTTGTGTTGGGACATTTTGTTGGTATCATGTAAGTTGTTTAGTAGTTTACTCATTCAAATCTCCATACCATATTTTCTGTTATTCAACAGACAAATTTCTTTACTGGTTTTCATTGTTTAAGTTTTTCTGGGTTTCAACTGCTACAGATAGTAAGGCGTAAAAAAAAAAAGACCTGTGTTTCCGGTAACCCGACCGACCCTAGATTTTTCTGCCGACCCTATTTTTTTTTCTTCTTTTTTTTTTCTGACGGGTAATTCTCGCAAATGGCCAAAAAAGACGGGTAGACGGGAGATTGAAACGGACCAAGTTGCAATATATATCCAATAATATAGGCGGGCCAATGCTTGGATGGCCTTTTGATCGACGTGGGCTTGCGTTTAACTTTATTTCAAAGCCATCCTCGTCCGTCACCTCTCGTCCGCCTTGTTCATAACAGCGCCATGTTTTTTTTGCATTCTGGGAATCCACGAAATCGGACTCCGTCACCCATAGTGCGATCACTGCTGGCGCGAGGGTTCCCGATTCTCCAGCGAACTCTCCCGTGAAGCAACGATGCACAACGACAACATAATGCAAAAAGACGAATGTCCGACGATTTTGCTATTGTTGAATTTGATCGATTGATGCTCGTTCTCCTGATCAGATCTCCTGATAAATAAAGACAAATGGGGATGAAGGAATACTACCAACTGCTGCCTTTTCGTGGCAGTTGCATAACGCGACTTGAGTGAGTTTATGATAGGCCTACGCTGAACCACGCGGCACATATGTTCAGCACTGCAGGCAGCCACTGCCATAGACGATCTATTCTATACGTTTTTGCCGAGATTTCGAACTGAATTCGTAAAACATTAAAATTTCACAAGCATATCAACTCAATTATAATAATTATTTCCCCAGAGTACCATGTGAAGGGAGCAGTTCTCAATTAGATGGGCGATTTTTTAAATTTATTTTTGAACATCACGGCGGCAAGCCAGCATGTTATACTGTACAGATTAGATTGACTATTGTCATCGTGGCCCTGATAACATGGTAGCCTATGGTGATGTGTTGTTCTTACATCAAATGCTGGACTTTTTAATTTCTTTTTATCTAGCAAGTAAAACAATAAAAAGTCAGGAAGATTCTGGTTGTGGCCATTAACTCCACATCTTTTGGACATTATATATCAAGAACAAAACATTCTCGCAAACTTGGGTATTGGGTTCACATCAATTTGAGGATGGATGGATTTGTTTTTCAGCTTACCCACCTAAATCCAAAATGACCATTTACCTCAATTTTTTAGGCCATGATCTTATTTGACAGAAGAGAAATAATCAACTCAAGCACTTATGTGTATATTTACACAATATTTAATTCATAAACATCTATGCATAATGACATTAGTTCAAATGGAACTCTTTCTGGTTGTGTAGTACAAACAACAGCGTAAAATAATGCGAATTCCATTCGCCCCCATATAAAAAAAAATAATAAAAAAAAAATAATTCCCTACCTACCTACCCTATTTTTTCTGATGCATGTTACCGGAAACACAGGATTTTTTTTTTTAGGCCTAACATAGTACTGCCAAGAGCTCAGTGCCTGTCCTAATGCCTACCTTACTTCGTAGGTCCTGTGACGCATAGTCACACTGCCATGTGTAAAACGGAGAATTTAAAAACCCTTGCATTTCACCTTTAAAATACTGATGAAATAATCTAAATCAATTATCAAAAATATTGACATCAACTACATGAACTAAATATTGTGTCAACATGCATAATTTACCTTTTTATATACACAAAGTAACAGCCAGACAATCATGTGCACCAAGTACAAGAACATAAAAGCCATCAAAGTGACTTGAATTTTGTTAGGGCTTGCCCAAACATGATTCAATTAGCCTACTGAAAACCACAATTTGTTAAAATAATAGAAATGTCCTATATTATCCTCCTTTCTAAGTTCATATATACATGTATAAAATAACACCTGTGTACATTTCCTGGTATTAATTTGATCAAATGGGGGAAAAAAATATCTTACTTCATCATTCCTGAATGAACAGAGAGATAACAACATTTAATTTACATGTATTATGAGTAAAAAATAATGAGTTTTTCCTTGATAATGACGTTGATACGGTATTGTCAGAAGCAAATCAACTAGAAGGGTATGCGGTGTAAACGGAATGTCTAATCTAGGGTATTGGCACTCGTCAAACCGCCTGCACCACTAGCCTCTTCCACAGTCACTGATAGTCTCTCACTAAAGATGACATGTGGATTCGGCAAGCTGGGGATCATGGATACGATTAATTATGTACATTAATACATGTAGGCTGAGTATTTGAATTCCTGCATCAGCTTATCATCTCCCATGATGCATCACTCAATTTTTGTTTTGAACAAGCCGAGTAGCTAGCAGGTCCTCCGCCAAGTAGCCTGTTTGAGAGCATACAGCATATACGCTTTCAATATCTCCTTAAATATAACTTGGAAAGTTGATATGTGTATGTGGAAAGAGACGTTCATCTGGAATTGTTGAGACAATTTGAGGAGGTTTGGGAAGCAGTAATGGGTAGGTAACACTGGAATGTAAGTCTGCAGTTGTATATGGATTTGTGGATGGTGAGGTTTATAAATCGATAAGTGGAATAGATCAAGATATCGCGTTCACAACACAGATGGGTACAATATGGGTGAGTGAAATCCAAGATGGTCAATGGCAGCCATCTTGGATTACATACTACCTCAATGAAAATCAATACCAATCGCTGTCTAACTCATGTGAAGCACCGTCTCGAGTTTGAAGTTGAATGGTCAAATTGTTGTCGAGATATCACGTTCACAAGATCCGAGACGGATGGAAACCCAATATCGTCAATGGCAGCCATCTTGGATTATGTACCTCAGTGAAAATCAATACCAATAGCCGTCTAATTGATGTGAAGCACATTCTCAAGTTTGAAGTCGATTGGTCGAACTGTTCTCGAGATATCGCGTTCACAAGATGTGGGATGGACAGAATCCAATATGGTCGATGGCAGCCATCTTGGATTATGTACCTCAGTGAAAACCAATACCAATGGCTGTCTAACTGATGTGAAAAACCTTCCCAAGTTTGAAGTCGATTGGTTGATTTGTTTTTGAGATATCGTGTTAACAAGATGTGGAACGGAGTGAATCCAATATGGTCTATGGCAGCCATATTGGATTACGTATCTCAGTGAAAATCAAAACCAATGGCCGTTTAACTGATGCGAAGCATATTATCAAGTTTGAAGTGGATTGGTCAAACTGTTGTCGAGATATCGCGCTCACAAGATGTGGGATGGACAGAATCCAATATGGTCAATGGCAGCCATCTTGGATTACGTACCTCAGTGAAAATCAATACCAATGGCCGTCTAACTGATGTGAAGAACCTTCCCAAGTTTGAAGTCGATTGGTTGATTTGTTTTTGAGATATCGTGTTAACAAGATGTGGATCCAATATGGTCTATGGCAGCCATATTGGATTACGTATCTCAGTGAAAATCAAAACCAATGGCTGTTTAACTGATGCGAAGCATATTATCAAGTTTGAAGTGGATTGGTCAAACTGTTGTCGAGATATCGCGTTCACAAGATGTGGGATGGACAGAATCCAATATGGTCAATGGCAGCCATCTTGGATTACGTACCTCAGTGAAAATCAATACCAATGGCCGTCTAACTGATGTAAAGAACCTTCCCAAGCTTGAAGTTGATTGGTGGAATTGTTCTTGAGATATCGCGTTCACAAGATGTGGGACGAACAGAATCCAATATGGTCGATGGCGGCCATCTTGGATTACGTACTTCAGTGAAAATCAATACCAATGGCCATCTAACTGATGTGAAGCGCCTTCTCAAGTTTGAAGTCAATCGGTCGAATTGTTCTTGAGATATCGCGTTCACAAGATGTGGGACGGACAGAATCCAATATGGTCGATGGCGGCCATCTTGGATTACGTACCTCAGTGAAAATCAATACCAATGGCCGTCTAACTGATGTGAAGCACCTTCTCAAGTTTGAAGTCGATTGATCGAATTGTTCTCAAGATATTGCGTTCACAAGATGTGGGACGGACGGACGGAAGGACGGCTAGCATTTCCAAGTCCTCCCACCACTTCGTGGCGGAGGAATATGGTCTATGGCAGCCATATTGGATTACGTATCTCAGTGAAAATCAAAACCAATGGCCGTTTAACTGATACGAAGCATATTATCAACTGTTGTCGAGATATCGCGTTCACAAGATGTGGAATGGACAGAATCCAATATGGTCAATGGCAGCCATCTTGGATTACGTACCTCAGTGAAAATCAATACCAATGGCCGTCTAACTGATGTGAAGAACCTTCCCAAGCTTGAAGTTGATTGTTGGAATTGTTCTTGAGATATCGTGTTCACAAGATGTGGGACGAACAGAATCCAATATGGTCGATGGCGGCCATCTTGGATTACGTACTTCAGTGAAAATCAATACCAATGGCCGTCTAACTGATGTGAAGCACCTTCTCAAGTTTGAAGTCAATCGGTCGAATTGTTCTTGAGATATCGCGTTCACAAGATGTGGGACGAACAGAATCCAATATGGTCAATGGCGGCCATCTTGGATTCCGTACATCCGTGAAAATCAATACCAATGGCCGTCTAACTGATGTGAAGCACCTTCTCAAGTTTGAAGTCAATCGGTCGAATTGTTCTTGAGATATCGCGTTCACAAGATGTGGGACGGACAGAATCCAATATGGTCGATGGCGGGCATCTTGGATTACGTACCTCAGTGAAAATCAATACCAATGGCCGTCTAACTGATGTGAAGCACCTTCTCAAGTTTGAAGTCGATTGATCGAATTGTTCTCAAGATATCGCGTTCACAAGATGTGGGACGGACGGACGGACGGACGGAAGGACGGACGGAGGGACGGACGGACGGACGGCTAGCATTTCCAAGTCCTCCCAGCACTTCGTGGCGGAGGACAGTGAGCATGAACATGACACCTGCAATTTTACTGTACGTCACACCATAAAAGCAGAGAGTCGGTGGCCAATGCATATATGTAGTTAGTCTAAACTAAGGGTACCGGTACACACTTCTTGTTGATTTGCTTCGTCTATTGTTTTCCTCATCTGTGTCCTTTCTTTCCTTGTCCTTTCACAATGTAATTCAAGAGTTTAATCTGTTTATACATGCAGGTGTTAATGTCCTTCTATATCAAGGTGTGAACGATAATTATTACCTGGTATTATAACAGTTCAAATCATAAGTATGACAAGAAACTTTATTACAGCAAGGTCAAAGTGACAGAGCAAATTTTGTTGTTGGGGGTGTGGGTGGGTGCACAGTGAGTGAGGGATATGTGTATGTATGTAGTACATGTAGCTGCAAGGGGAGGTGTAATTCACATGCTATCACATAGATTGGTACATGTGGGACAGCTCAAATTCAGGACTTCAAAATGATGTTACAATAATCATAATAATTGCCAGAAAATTGAAAATTTGGGAAGAGAAGAAGAAGAATATATGCATTTGACAGGGACTCATCAGATACTCTCAAACACAGGACTACTCAATTTCACGATTCAGCACCTAATTTGGGCACACCCTCTATTCGACATGGCAAATGTTTTCAGGGTGGATTGACTGAACATAAATTATAGAAAATATTGAAACCCCAAATACAGGTAAATTTGTTAGGTAAATAAATAACTTGAATATAATGCAACAACATTGATTTTCTTTTTTAAACATAATATATAATTTTTTGCCCTCTATTTTGGGTGCAACTCTAATTCTAGCATGTAACGTAACTTTTGCCAGGATTATTTGCCAGTTTATCACTAATTACATTATCAAATTATATTGTGCTAGAATATATGATACCAGGCTATGGACATGTTGTACATGTAGGTGCAATACATGCAGTCTTTCGTTTCTGTAAATCAGAGGAGTGCTATTAATCACACTCCTAAAATCAATGAGTGAGGCGAGTGATCGCACTCCTGAAATTACTATCCTAGGACTTCATGCCGGGGTCCAGGGGCCGCCTAGGCCCCTGAAGCTCAGAGGTCCTAGATTGCTGGAAATGCATTCTGAGTCATTTCCAGCAAATAAATCTGCAAATTCTCCCTTACATTTTTGTCCTCATTTAATGGAGTTTTTTTTTATTCATGGAGATCCCAATTCCAATTATCTGAAGTTATATACAAGAGACATGTGCCCCCTTGTCTACACTGTCTGTCCAGTCATGCTTTGTGCTATTATGACAAATAAATTCCACAGCAGCAAAACTTTACAGAGCTCCGCGATATCATGTTAATTTGATACAGCATTTTGCAGACGGAACCTCGGATATGAAGCGATTTTCTTCAGAAATTCTTTATGGACGACAACTTGCTTTGGAATATCAAGTCTGATAATAAGATCAAATCAAAACTTGTGCAAAATGAATACCTAAAAAAAGCTTTCGATCGTGACGTTTGTTTCAAACAGTGTATTAAAAGTTCATCGCAACGCACGCAAATCAAAACATGGCGCCTGCTAACACCGGCAGGTAAAACAAAAATTTACTCGGATCTTAGTACGGAATAATCTTTCTGGTTCAGCTATGATTTCGCCGCTAGGTTTTATCGAACAGACTGATATATTCATGAATATATATTAGCGCTTTCGAAAACAATATATTTGAATAGTCGTTGGCGATATATTTAACATCTACTTCAAACATCACATCAAAGGGACGATCGGACTCTCCGACTTCGCTGCTAGAATTACGATTTTGTATTTCCCCAAATAGTCAAGCAGGGCTCGCTTTAGAGCATGAGAGATGACCTGCAAAAAAAAACCCCTTCCAAAAAATTTGCAGGTCAAATCCAAGATGACCTGCAATTGCAAAATTTGACCTGCATTTTTTTAATAAGATTATGTGGTTCTGCCTTCGAATGTGTGATCACGCAATCTTTTTTTGATTGTACGAGTGCCGCTAATCCAAGCTTGTTGAAAATTTCTCACCGTTTGAATTTGCCGTTTGTACTTCGAACACAGCGAGCAGTTCATTTCTGTCACAATATCATGTCCGGGTTTTTTTCTCCTTTTTCGTAATGTTGAGCCAGTCGTTAAACCCCCACGATCGTACAGTTGATACTTTTGCCATCACACAATTTATTTCATTATTTGGCAGCCCGGCAAATTAATCTGTCAGTTCATTTTGGCCAGTCTCTCAGCAACAAACGAACGGAAATAGGATTCCTAGAACAGCGGCGCACGCATGCGTAAGGACAGTAAAGGGAGACAACAGTTCTCTATTTCCAAGTAATGCGCGAGTAGACTCCCCTGAACATATTTACTTTTGCCATCGATCTGAACTCGACCACGACGATGTATTTTGTGTTGAAAAAGATGAAAAGTTTTCTACCTTTTGGACATGCCGTCGACGAAAATGATCTCCAGAATATCCACTGAACAGAAGATAATAACAATTTCTGCCACAGAAATTATGACCTGCAATTTTTTTTTTTTTTTTTTTTTTGCAGGCGAATTTTCACATGGCCTGCAACACCTCAAATTTGGCCGCCAATTCGAGCCCTGTCAAGGAATGTACCGCCGAACACAGAAGAGTTCCTATTTTCGTTTCGTGAATGCGTGATGAATTATCGACTTGTATTTTCAAAAAAATACGCATTGGGGTTTGGGGAGCAGGACTTCTCTAGATGCGCGATCAATCGCGCGCCTTGAAATGAAATTAGGCGAGCAATGGTGCGCGCGAGCGATCGCTCGCCTCAAAAACGAATGACTGTACATGTAATTAGTTTTCAATTCAAATCCTAGTTCAATTAGCTGCTGTTTACAACAAAATAGAAACAATCAAGAAAATTAGCATACAATACAAATACCTATATCAGGCAAACACATGTATGTTCAAGAATGTTTGACAAACATTCATGGAAGTATGTGCATCATAAGTATGTACTAAACAGGATATACATGTACATGTATTTCCTTCAGTTTAGGTGAGGTCATCTCCCGACCTCTAACCATGCTAACATATCTAAAGTTTGTGAAGAATTATGGTGGTGTGCCTTTGTCAAGATTTCGCAATTTTCAGGGCTCAAAATTAAATTTTTGAAGTGAATTTTCTTGAACAACATTCTGGTCAATCCAAAAGTAAACCACTTGTCTCAATTTTTTCTGTCTTCTCATGTAATATGCATCTATATGTATAATTTTCATCAACATTTTGGAGTGCACTATTTCCTACTTCTGTTTATTTTTTGTCAGAAGACATTTTCTATTTGAACCCCACGTTTGTTTAATAGAAAATATGAACGTTAGTACAACTGTCACTGATGGAGATCAAAAATAATGAAAATCTCCGAGTACAAGCAAATTCGGTATGTTTTGATTCCATCCCCCCCGCTCAGCTATGCACGTGGAAGCCATATAAACGGCCTTCTACCCCTGGGGCAGAGCGTCTCGCACTGCGAGCAATTCCAGCAAATTGTTTGATTTGTATCATATTTATTATGATAATTTGATCATCATCAGGACTCGTCTGTAATAATGTTTTACCATTGCAATCCGCAGAGTAGTCTCCTAAATCGTGACCAACGATATGCGTTGCCACAGAAATAAAATACAAACGTTCAGTTTTTGTTATTGCGAACTCTGCATATCATAGATTATAGAACTATGATCGGAAGTCACTAACCGGGTTCTCATTAGCCGGAGGTTGGAGGCGAAAATGCCCGTCAACTGGCCATTTTGAGACGCCTACTTGATCAATAGAAAATAATTTAACGGCAATTTGAATGATATTTCCGATGTCTCATTTTCTTTAATAAACAGATGATATGGTACATGTAGGACAAAGATATAAATGTTTCCCTCCGCTTGTCCCTGTCAGGGCTTCGGCGTAATAGTTAGTTTGTGCACAACTCCTTCGTCGAGGGAGCCAGTATTTCATTTCTTCAGACCTTTTGGACTTGTCCCATACCTTTTGACTGCCGCACAGGCGTAGTTGAGTATTTCATTTCAGCTACGGGGAGACGTCAATAGACATTGATGCTGGCATTTTATTCACTCGCCAATCCAGAACGACGTTTCCATGTAATAAAATGACAGACTTGTTTCCAACAACATGATAATCCATTGTTAGTTTGAAAAAAAAGAGAGAAAAAAACATATGCAGAGTACCCTCGTCTCGACAGTTTGCGTGAACAAAACGATCATTCGTGTGTCGGTTACGCAAATCCGAAATGGCCAGAATGAAAAGTCGGTCAGATGAAACGAAAGTTCCAACCTCTTCTCTGCAAACTTTTACCACATGGCGTGTGTCTTTCAGCATACCAAATTACTGAGCTGGTGTAACTTGACTACAATTGTTTGAAGAGACACTGAAGTCAAAACGCACATGTCGTGCTTTTAGGCGTATCACCTCTTTGCACTGGAATGGGACAACCCGTTTCAACTCTTGACCTTGCAAATTCCCGCCAAGTTTGTTTCATAGAATTTGTTTACGTGAAGTTTTTACTATGATGATTCCATTGGCTGAGAACAGTCAGCGGGTCGCGAATTATCTTTTCTGGGGCGAGCACATGATCTTATTGTGCCACGCAAAATAGACTCGTCCATGCCAGCCTGTACATGGTTTCACGTGCCCAGTCAAAATATAATTTGGTCAGGTATCCCAGATATTACATCAGACCACGTGCGGTCTGTAAATAGACTAAGATTTCCCCATGTCTGTATATCGTCGAAATATTCTCTGTCATTATTTCCTGTACATTTTCGGCTAGATAAATAATATATAGCCCTCATATTAGAGGGCTATATATTATTTAGCTAATTTTCAGCCTGCTCAGATTTCGCTGCCTGATAAACTAAACACAAAATTACTTTGGCGACTAAACACTTCATGTAACAAAAATTCACTCGCCACTTTGGCGATTTACTCTGTTGTTTAATCGACACATTGGCGAGTAACTGAACAATTCCGTCGCCAGTTGTCATTTTTTAGTCGCCATTGGCGAGTCGTCGACTGGGTTTCGTGCGCCCCCAAACGTCTACGGTCTTTTTCTTCACCATCGCGGCAGCCTCCCTGCCAGTACTTTCAGTTTTGGCTGACTGTCAAAGCTTTCACTTTCACCAGAGGCATGGATTTCCCGCGGTTAGACTGACCCAGATTTCTTGCTTGCAGCGTGTTCAGCATTTGGCTACCCCGCCTACAGGACGTAATGCATTGTGATGTGAACAACGGGAATGGGAACCTCCATGAGACCGGCTAACACCTACGCTCGATTGCGTCTTGTTTTTTTATAATATGTTTACTTGTTCAAATTACAATGCCCATCTGATAAAAACATTGGCCCCACGATAATTTTTCAGATCGGAAAATCAGACGTCTGCGGCATTTTTTTTGCCGTGGATGGACGGTTTTACTGCGGCAAACTCTGCGGCAGTGCCGATTGCCGCAGTGAATTGCGAGGGCTGCAACGTTAAGTTGTATACATTGTGTCATTTAACTCTTGCCTACGGAATAAATATTCACAACTGGCCTGAATAAATTATGCAAAAATATTAATTTCCGCATATGGTTATAATAATGGCCCTAAGATTTTTCCATGGGTACCGTAGGTACATGTAGGGACTGGGTAAACTGTATATTTTTACAATCCTTATGCTTTGGAGATTCATATAAATAAAAACTTATGATGGAAACCATTCTTGAATTGTTGGTTGTTTTTTTCAAGTCGGGGGAAAAAACCCCCACGCACAACTTACGAAGTTACGTCGCCCACACGGGATGACAACGCCATGCTTGGAAAACCCCTTTCATTTGTCGCAATTCATGAGGCTATCTATATATTTTTACAATCTTTGATGCTTTGGTGATTCGTATAAATAAAATCTGATGATGGAAACCATTCTTGAACTTGTATGTTGTCTAGTCAGGAGAAAACAAAAACACAACACACGCAGCCGCAGCCGCCATTTTTGAATTTTCCTCACACAATTGTCACATGACATGACGTTATTTGGGGATTCCCGATGTAATAAACTCGATATCGAGGCTGAAAAGAATGTAGCCAGTGATTCATATATCACGGGAGCGTTAATTGGTCAATTTTTCGCTACCGAGGTGAAACAACCAAACACAGGAGTGTTTAGATAAGGCTATCAAGAAGCCGCTGACAACGGCTTTCCGGCACAAGTTTAAGAAATGTGAGCCGCTCACAATGGCTTGCCGTAGGCAATGACTTAAAGCCCTGGCCTGGTTTCAATCATTTCAGAGGGTGATCATAATTATAGATTGAGCTTTGTCCACAAAATTGTTTAGAGTCATGGACTACACTGATTGCTTGAAACCCTCTTTCATTACTGTGATACAGGTTAACTAAGAGGACTCATTTCGAAAATGAAAGTGAAAGTTTAGATGATCAATTTATCATTCCTTGATCTCATACCACGGATTCGATACTTTGGAATCGATC
>JAVTVY010007727.1:0-43282 GCA_036873755.1 Hanleya hanleyi
ATATAACCAATACTCATGAATATTCATTACATGACCGAAATTCCTACAATCCCATTGGCTCAGAGCCTATCAAGCTTTGTAACTGATGCTGATTGTATGGAGAAAATGGTGACAACATAGCGATCTTGAAAACTATGAATCAGTGTTTTCAACAAGATAATCTCACAAAAACTAAAATATAGCTATTGTGTGAAATAACAAACATACTATATTTGATAACTATCAACTCTAAATTCTATGGGAAGCAATACAATTCTTGCAAACGCGTAAAATAGCTTGACATGTAATGAGACGAAGCTAAAAATATGGCGTGTCGGCAGAGAAATGCGGGAACTATAAATTTACTATCGAATGTCATCAAATTATCAGATATACAGTTCTCCTATAAGTTTCACCGACTGTAGTTAGGTTCTGATAATTTTAAGGAATATAATCTCAAACATCTAAACAGTTAATAACAAGTTATTTGTCCGATATCCAACGTTTCTGTAAAATGTTTTTAGCAACAACAACATGTGCATATATCATAATGACGCTCACGTAAGGTCAACCAACCCCTGGTCTCTTTCGTTATTATTTACAAATAATCTATAAGGTCCAATATTCTGTCATTACGTATTCAATTAGTTGAATAATCAAAGATTTAAGCCAATATATTTTAAAATTTCAATCGTCAAAGATAAATTCAAAAACTTACGTAAAAGTTCACCACAATTTATCCAGATGTGACCTTGCCAGTGCAAAAATACAAGGAGCGAGGCTCACGACAGGGGGGTATCGCTTACCGAACGACCATCCGTTCCAGTGTTAAAACTATATAACTATTAGAATATTTCTCTATTTACAAATTCGCCACAATACTGTCCTCTCTAACTCCATTTTTACACACGACTTCACCTACATTCCTTCCTAACACCACTTTGACACTCGACTTCGTGTACATTCCTCCATAACGCCAATTTGAAACTCAAATTACTCCCTAATAAAAACAGTTTCAAACTGTCGCCGCAATCTGTCGTTCGACAGAATATACCATGTCAAAATGTCGTTGTAAACTGTCGCAGTAATCTGTCGCCTAACAGATACTTTGTCAAAGTTTCACTGCAAACTTTCGCCCAGGAGGAACTGTCGCAAACTGTCGCAGCAATCTGTCATTCGACAGAATACAACTTCTCAAATTGTCACTGGGAGGGGGCAGACCCCATCCATTCGATGATGTCTTACAGAGTTGTGTGAATCTTTCCCTGGACAAGGAGGCTTCTTTCTCGCCATTCTCGTGGTTCCTTACATGGCAGATCGACATAATTCTCACCTCAGATGATGTCCTCTACACTGTAGGTGTGCGGCAGTTAGATAATATCTCTCCGTGAACCACCCACAATAGGTCATTTCATAAATTTAAACCCCATCTATAAGCACACGATTCTCACAATTGCAACAGGTTCCTTGAGTTATTTCAGTTCTATTTCAAATCTGATTAATGGCAGACTGTACAATGGGGCTACAAAGTTAAAAGCCTATTGGCAATTTACTTCAGTAGCAATGATAGGTACATAAACTTCACACTCCACTATATATACACACCCGCGGAAAAGTCAAGCACTACCCTACTTTATCAATAGTTGTATTGCTTAAGAATGCACGCGAATAGCGATTTGACAGTGCGTACCTGAACCTCTGCTCAACCAACATACTAACTAAAAATACTGTTTGTCATTAAACAGATCTTTATAACTTGACAACACAGTGGAGGGAAATGGGGTGATTCATGAACGACTTAAGTCAGTTCCAGCAAATTCGTGTCGGGAAAAATGATGCAAATGATCACAATGTATAACAATTGCCATGTGCATATCCATGCTAGAGTAACCTGTCAGTATCTGACTTACCCTCCTCTTAAGCAGACGACATTCTCAACGCGTCACCATATACTGGTAATCAACCCTCTGTCGAAATTTAAAAGACAAATGTCTGCACCAAGAGATTGAGATCCAGGTATAGTGCGAATGTTGGAAGTCAAATTACAACACATATAAGGGAAGTGGGAAGAGGTGCCGACATAATGACAGCGTCACATGACTTCACAGAATAGTCTTCTAGTAAACATATTCTAAAGCACATACCAAGAATCTAACCATTCGTGATATGTGTTGTATCTCAGGTACGCTTTTATTGTACCTGTTCATGTAGCAACTTGGTTGATATGACCCAACGGCCTCTTGCACCGGCATAAGCGGCATTAGATACAAATCTAGAGAGCTATGATGGAAATGCTCTGACAACTCGTATACTGGTAATTGGTGAGTTGTTTCGCTTTGACAACTCGTGCATTGGAGATTGGTGAGCTGTATCGTCGTCAGATCTAAATGACGGCATTTAACACAAAAGACTACTCTGTAAGGCCCGATGTCGACCCAGCATCAACTTTCCACAAATGCCAATATATATCAAAGACCAACTGGTCTGTACAGGGGGCGGGCCTCGGGGACGAAACGTCCACCAGCAGAATCTCGCCATATACAGGTAAAAATTACAACACATATAAGGGAAGTGGGAAGAGTTGCCGACATACTGACTGCGTACTATGTAGGTTTATGGAAAAAAAAATATTGTGAAAATCAGGTGCAGATTACTTACAAAAGGGGCATAATAGTTAACTTCATTAAATATGGATCGAAGCGACTTATTTTTGATAGGCGTCTATGTAGATACATAAGTTACCGAAATTTGGTGGCTGTACCAAACACGGTTCTGCGGATAAGAATATATTAAGATACTATGTACCGATTACGTTTAAAAATGGGCATAACTGCGTTAATTATGGGTGGTTGAAATGTGTGTTGCCAAAAGCAGTTTTGTTGGAGGTCAGTCATTGGTCATCGGATCGTTGAGGTAACGTTTCCTGATTTGTAATTTATCACCTTGTGCAATAATCGACGCAGATACGCAGATAGAGATGTTAACGAACAGGGTTAAAGCCAACGAAGAAGAATTCACCTGCATGCTTCTAGAATGTGGATGGTTCTAGAGTAATGGAGCTGACGTAGACATGTTTACGTTCTGTTGTGTGATTATACTCATACAATTTTCTCGAAGTCGTGACCGATTGATCGCAAGTAAATGTCGACGATAATTGCAAATGGCCGATAAACGAAGAGACCGTCGCAGCGCCATCTGCACATAGGATATTATGATATTGTAATTTACTATTATTGGACTGTCGATGTTTCTGGAATGACAGAGCTACATACTGTTTTGTGGGTTAATCATTTCGAGCTTTCTGAAGGCTGTTGTGATTGTGTCTGGGTTGGATCGTGCGTCAAGGCTGTACCGGTGGAGGCCTCTTGATTTGGTAGAATGTACTGGAATGCCACATAGAGTATAAATAGCCCGACAATTAGTCATTCTGGAGGGATTCAAACTGGCTTCTATGTGGGTGCATTTGATTGTTTTACCTTTGCCTGAGATTACTGACTGTTGGATTACTCCTGTGTTTTGACCGTTGTGTTATCTACGTGATTGAACTGTCGGAGATTGGACCCTTTGCTGGAACAGTAAATGGCTGAGCGGTGTTGGACTATCAAAATATAGTTACACGATTTCTGCGCGTCGGCACGGACTTTATAGAGATTTGCACGTTTGTACGGACTGTAAGAGATACACCGGTACAGCATTGAACAGTAAGACTATATTTCATATTTGTTTGTTATGTTGACCTTACTTAATTGATTGTTAATCCTTGACATCGCAAAAGTTTTCTGTTACGTTTTTTCTATTATCGTTCATGACGTAACAGTATCTTCTTAGTCAGAACTGGTGTTCTATGTTAAATAAACATGGATTGTCTTTTACATACGTTATTCTCATTCACAATCATGACAGAGAAATTAGTCGAGCTAAAAGCTATTTATTGTCTCCATTGATTTCCACTGTCCCCACTGTATTGTCCTTGTAGGTGATCGTTTATATTTAAATGGAAATACTGGGATTTCGCCTTGCTATCTTTGTGGTCTGTCTAATTTGTCTCAGAAAGTATACTCTTATTATAATGGTTATTTTTCGATCAGACTGTAAAATGGAGATAATTATCATTCCAAGAAAACTGTCGATAATACCACATGGTATTGTCTTTTTGATACCATGTCATATAAACTTGAATGGAGAAATAACACTTCTGAAAAAAACATCTACAAATTGACGGTTTGTGCTCTACAAAGGGAAATTTCCAAGCAGTTGACAGCTCCAAGAATCGGTTTTGTTTTGTTTGTCCCTAAGTGCTCGAGCTCATTTGGTCAGCCATAATTGAACAGCTGGCAGGCAAGGTCTGGTAGTTCTGATGATCAGCAGTTATATCTGTTTGCATGTCACAAAGACTTGTTTGGAGCATGCATGCTGATATAGCAGCGACTGTACTCAAATTGATGATCCATATACGACAGGCCTATACGCAAGGCGGACACTGAACTGACATGCCATGGTCTATCCGGGCCGAAGTGATCCGGTAGGTAGGAACGAGTTTGTAATTTTAATACCCTGTTCCAATGTGATAAACCTTAACCCGAAAGTTTGGTCTCCACATACTACATACTCACAGGGTGAATGCTACTGGGCATGAGATAACTTTGGGTAGGAGAAATTTATTTAATGCAATTTGATTGGCTTGAATTCGCCTTTTGTCTGTCATTTACATTAAGTATCGTCATTGGATATGTAACTCTCCCCATTTCGGTTGTTTCCATCATGATCAACCAAACTCAACTCACCAAGAGCATAGAACACGCATCAACCCTGTACAAATACTCGCCAAAACAGAGTTGAATTTTGCAGTAATTCGAAAGTCTTAAGGAATCCCTGTGAAATTTTCTACACCAGCGAAGTCTCTGGTATGTGCTAAATGGCGTATAACATCTAGATAGACATCTAGATGTGGTCTTTGTTCTGTTTTAAAAATGCTCTGAGACTAGATTTCATCCCCTTTTCTATCTAACAGTTGGTTATGCCACCGTTACGGGTGTTGTATTAAATGACATTGGCGCCCTTTAAAAAATGCCAAAAGGCGACACGGATTCATTCCGTTTCATCCACTGATGGAACACAAAGCATCACTGATTAATACTATGCTACGAGCCGGAAGGACCGACTTGGAAGTAGTAAAGGATGAGGCCAAGACTTAATACCACGGATGTTATTTGAACTCCTTACCTCTGACTGTGGATTGGCGGAACCTCAGTTTCCTCCTCTAACACGACATTGGCTACAGGGCGTGAAATCTGTAATTGAGAGATAATGTATGGTATAAATAAAATAATTATATCTGGCATATACATCAATGATTCAGTCCTTATCTTGAATGATATTATCACGATAATATTGAGTACCCATAAGAGTGGAACTAGAGCCTTAGGATGAGGCATAGAACCACGGATGTAATTTGAACTCCCTATCTCTGTGGATTGGCAGGCCTCAGTTTCCTCTTCTAACACGTTATTGGCTACAGGGCGTAAAATCTGTAATTGAGAGAAAATGTATGGTATAAATAAAATAATTATACGGTGACTTGTTTGATAAATATATTACAAGGCAACTATCAAAGGAAATTTAAGGAGTCATTGGATAATATCAAGTAACTAACTAAGGTGACTTGCATGAACTTCTCACCAGCTTGGAAGGAGCAAATTGAGAGTAATTTCAGTGCTTACCTCTGCTTTAACAAGCCCATTTTACGGTTCTCTCATGCAGCTTTTGTGCGAACGAATGGGTACAAAGACATCATCCACGCGATTAAAAGTACAAGTAACATATATTTGCCAGTATAACCTGATCAAAACAGACCGACGAAATTGTACATAGACGGTTCTTGTTTTCATTTCTTTTTATATCTCCCTTCGGTTTGCTCCCTCTCTTTGTTATTTATTTATTCTAAAATCTAACGCTCGTATATTTCTTGAACGAAGAAAGAAATGTTCTGTGAAATGAAATGAAACGTTAAATTGATTGACCGGGAAATCCATGTGGGAAGCGGCCCTTAAACTTCAATTTCAATCAATTAACAAGTCCAGACCATGCACACAAGAGTGGATGGACAGACACTTCTGTGCAATTGTGTTCTATACATGTAAACTCGTTTAGACTCCAGCATGTTGGTTGGTCTGAACAATACACTTGGCATTCTACCATTGTCAGAATTCCTAACCTCCAAAACTGTGGGTGTACTGACAGCAGGAGGCAAATTTACACAATCTGATACCATGAGGGAATGCACCAAACAAAGCTCCAGTCCAAAAGTAGGGACAATCTAGGAAAACCAAGATAGTATATCAGCGAAATACCATCTAGAGGTGACGCCATGAAATATTCGTGCTAATGTTGTTCCGATATTCTACGAGATTCCCCCATATGGCATTGATTGACGTTTACTTTGCGAAGACAAGCAATTTACCGACGGTCAGTCTTTTGATATTTTCTACCCTCTGAAAAAAGCAGACTTTTCGGCAGGTAGAAAAACCGTTGAAGTTTAGGCACAATGTTTAGACATGATGCTTTTTTGGATACTCTCTCCGTTTTCTGTTTACTGTTGGTCCACGTGCTTCTGTTTATAATTACAGGACCCGTCTTTTAAAAAGTTATTTCGCACAGCTAGCCACCTGATTGGCTAACAGATATAGTTTGAGATTCACACAGGATTTATATAGCTTTGAAGTCAAATACAATATTCCGAGATTTTATATCTGACTCTACTGGGACTGATTTAGAGATTGATAATAATGCATAGATTGTATAACATGTTGATTTTTTGCCATTTTGTGCTGAATGATACACTTTCTGTCATTCCCTGCAGAAAAGTAAATACATTTATAAATACCTGCAACTTGTGGAAAAGACATTATCTATCGTATCATTAAGTTGTTTCATAATAAATAAGGGACTTGTGTGACGAGACAAATTGCATGGCTCTTCGCCATTGGGACTAAATTTCAAAGAGTTGGTGGAATTATTTCAACAGTCTATTTTCTCATAATATGTTTCAGTTCCTAAGGCTCTAGTTCCACTGATATGTGTCCATAGTATTATCGTGATAATATCATTGAAGATAAGGACTGAACCATTGATGTATATGCCAGATATAATTATTTTATTTATACCATACATTATCTCTCAATTACAGATTTCACGCCCTGTAGCCAATGTCGTGTTAGTGGAGGAAACTGAGGTTCCGCCAATCCACAGTCAGAGGTAAGGAGTTCAAATAACATCCGTGGTATTAAGTCTTGGCCTCATCCTTTACTGCTTCCAAGTCGATCCTTCCGGCTCGTAGCATAGTATTAATCAGTGATGGTTTGTGTTCCATTAGTGAATGAGTCCGTGTCGCCTTCTGGCATTTTTTAAAGGGCTCCCATTTCATTTAATAAAACACCCGTAACGGTGGCATAACCAACTGTTAGAAAAGGGGGCGTAATTTAGTCTCAAAGCATTTTCAAGACAGAACAAAGACCCCATCTAGATGTCTGTCTAGATGTTATACGCCATTTCGCACATACCAGAGACTTGGCTGGTGTTGGAAATTTCACAGTGATTCCTTAAGAGTTTCGAAGTACTGCAAAATTCACGTCTCTTTTGGCGAGTATTTGTACAGGGTTGATGCGTGTTCTATGCTCTTGGTGAGTTGAGTTTGGTTGATCATGATGGTAACAACCGAAATGGAGAGAGTTACATATCCAATGACGCTACTTAATGTAAGTGACTGACAAAAGACGAATTCAAGCCAATGAAATTGCATTAAATAAATTTCTCCTACCCAAAGTTATTCCATGCCCAGTAGCATTCATTCTGTAAGTACGTAGTATGTGGAAACCAAACTTCCGGGTTAAGGTTTATCACAATGGAACAGGGTATAAAAATTACAAACTCGTTCCTACCTACCGGATTACTTCGGCCCGGATAGACCATGGCATGTCAGTTCAGGGTCCGCCTTGCGTATAGGCCTGTCGTATATGGATCATCAATTTGTGTACAACCGCTGCTATATCAACATGCCTGCTCCAAACAAGTCTTTGTGACATACAAACAGATATAATTGCTGATCATCAGAGCTACAAGACCTTGCCTGCCAGCTGTTCAATTATGGTTGACCAACTGAGCTCGAGCACTTAGGGACAAACAAAACAAAACCGATTGTTGGAGCTGTCAACTGCTTGGAAATTTCTCTTTGGTAGAGCACAAACCATCAATTTTTAGATGATTTTCGCAGAGGTGTTATTCTCCATTCAAGTTCATATGACATGGTATCAACAAGACAGTACCATGTGGTATTATCGGCTGTTTTCTTGGAATGATAATTATCTCCATTTTCCAGTCTGATCGCAAAATAACCATTATAATAAAAGTATACTTTACGGGAGAAGTTAGACGGTCAACTGTCCTCAGTTCTGTGGAAACTCTTCCATTCTATCTTCCAACAGAGATAAACATTGATCAAGCGCCTCATGGGCTTAAATATACACCCGTGCATGTGTAACTATAACCCTTTAAAAACTATTGTATTAACTAGAATTTTAACGTGATGAAATAGGTCAAGTTCGATCAACTTAAATAGACTTTTAATTAGTCAATTAAACTTTTAATTGGTCAATTAAGCCTATGTATGGAGTGTAAATTAGAAGAACCGAATCATGATCCCTCCAGATATTGCAATAACCAAAATTTGACCTTGATAAAATATAAGCCAATGTCAGTCCAATCGGAGAGGCTTCTAGTCCATCATCAGTTGCATAGTTACGAATTTGGAGAGTCTAGATGTAATCCTTCAAAAATTGTAATGCTCAAATTTGACCTGGATAAAATAAGTCACCATTAGTTTAATCACAAGGCGTCTGACCCATCGCATATGTTGTCGAGGTCGGCGACTTAAATCAATCGCTGTGGCCAATTCCAGAGATTTCCCCTTCTCGTACCCCATGTTCGCAAATTTTCGAGAGAACGACACAGAATTCAGGGTTGAAAGTCAATATTTGAATGCAAAAGATGCAACACTTTGTATTTTCGGCGATATCAGATGAGCAGAAGTATAGATTTCAAGCCGAAATTGTAGACCAAGATGTTGTATATTTTTGGTGGACAAATCGGAAAACCTCGGAACTTCTAGTAATTTGTGCGATAAAACATTTAAGTACTGTGCCAGATTTGCAACTGATCAGTACAGTACAGTTTACAAGTTGATCAGTACAGATCTGATTAACAAGAACTTAAACGCTCACATTAATCCAAGTTATATTGCACAGGTCTGGTGTAGCTCCAGGATCCGGTCTCAATGATGAGAATCTTGTGTATATAAATGATGTTTAACCCTATCTGGCCTGGGCGATTTGGGGTGTATCGCAGCCTTGGGGGGGGGGGGGGGGGGAAAGTGCCCCCTCTCATATTTTCTCTGCACCACTAAGGCTAGGCGCTGGGAAACTTACCACACAGTATCTTGGGTTCAAGCTCTACCAGGAAATGTAAAAAAATCCAAGATGGCCGGCATGATTACGTCACAGTGACGTCATCTTCTCGGAAGCCATTTTTCGGCCTTTTTGGGGTCGATTTTTCGAAATTTTCATTTTTCCGATTTTTCTCTCGAAAAAAATCAAATAAAATATACAATAAATAGTTTTGCATAAATAAAATACTTTCAAGGCCTTTTAGGCAAGGAAAATGTGAAGAAATGGAGCGAAAAGATTGAAAAACACGACTTTCGCGGATACCACATGGCCGCCATTTTGAATTTACCCATGATCCTCTGCCCGGGGGTATATGAAAATAGGCTCAAAATGACCCCCAATAAGATAAGCTTAAAATTCACCAAGTTTCAGCCTCCTCGGCCTTTCCGCCCCCCCCCCCCGGCCAGGTAGGGTTAAATATATGAAAATATCTATTATGGGTGGTTCACGGATACTTATTGTCTGAGTGCAGTACGCCTCATTTTGGAGGAGATTATCTGAGGTGAGGATAACAGTCATACTGGAAGATATATTTAGCCGTGTGTGAGAAGATCGTTTGACATCGCGGTTGGTTTGTTGAATGAAGGGGTTTGGTGTAGAAACATCTGCTTGCTTGTGTGTTTGCTCAGTTGTGGACGACGATTGTTTAAGATGTATTTTTCGAATCTGATTTTATGCGTTTTGTGTTTGGTTGATGGGTATTTGATATTTAAATAGAGGTCTATGTTGATCGTTGCAATATTGCTAAACGCGACGTTAAATTTCTCTCTGTCTCCGCTCTCAATGTATCCGCGAACAATCTAATTCTCCTCGGGGTCATTCTCTTTAGTCATTCTACTGGTACAACCTTCCCACAGCGCATGCTCCATTTCGCAGGCTCCATTACCATCCCTGCCACCAATAGCGGAAGTTGACCTTCACTACGTTGCTATTACGTATAGGGGAAACCAACCAACGCATGGTTCAGTTTGAATCCGGCCGAACAACTCCTTCACTGTTGCACATGAGCGGACTACTTTTCATATGCTCTGTCCAGATAAACAGGGAAAATTATCTCCAGATAATTCTTTTTAGCGCTAGGTCAACAAATGTATTATGCAGACTTGAAAAGTAATCGAAATGTTCGGTAAACATCTATTTTTACTATATATGATGTCACTTCCGGCGATGTGCGCGAAGGCCCCGAATACGGTCCAAAAATCTGACTGGTGGCTGGGGTGTTATTAGACCCCCAGCGAGGTGGTTGCTACTGGTATCGTACTCACCAGATTTCTCACCAGATATCAGAGAGCTAATGTAATATGGCTGCAGGTATAAATCATGGTGCGCAAAGAGACTGATGTTATTGAAGAAAAAAATAAGATCAACTAAGTGCCATCCATATCAGCTCCAGTTATCAATATTAGTTATTAATAAGACTAATAAATACCACATAGTGACGGACCCGGATCCCTGATCTAGAGAGTTACAGTACATAGAAAACCCATTAGTTTGTAATAGGATTTGTTTACAGGTAAAAATGAACTACTGATTTGTCCCATTACGTTCCAGGTTAAACAGGTTCAGTTCGCCCCTGGAAAACTGACCTTCTTGTACTTTAGCCTGGAACTACATACTGATGTTGTTGATTACCAGTCCTCCCACTTCACGTGAAATGTACCAAACCACACTCCAATCCAAATGATTTTTGAGAACGCAAACTGTCTTCTGAGACGAGCACTTTTCAACCATCTGAGCTGGTCACGTGGGTATCGTTTGATTTTGTTCTGTACAGAACACAGGGTCGCGACTCTCACAATTTTTTTTAGGAATAAATCCAGACTTACTAAGTAAACGGAATTCTTACCACGAACACCGACCTTTGGCGAAAGTGACGTCATTTACTGCATTTTAACCTATACATTGGTGTCTTCAATTCTGTGGAATCTCTTCCCTGCGGTCTTCCAACTGAAAGAAACCTTGAACGAGAGCCGCACGGGCTTCAATATACACCCGTGCATGTGTAACTATTAACCTTTAAAACCCATTGTATTAACCATAAATTGACCTCGATGAAATAGGTGAAGGGCTGTCAACTTAACTAGGCTTCTAAATGCCTATGCACTGTAGTGTAATTTTAGACTGTAGTGTAAATCCAGTTGCCAATGCACTGTAGTGTAAATTTGAAGAGTCATTATCCCTTGAGATACTGCAATAACTAGAATTTGACCTTGATAAAATAGGCCAAGGTCAATCAAATCGGAAAGGCTACTTGTCAATCATCTGTTGCATATTCAGTTCGGTTATGGGGAGCCCGGATATAATCCTTCAAAAGTTAGCACAAATAGTCCAATTTTACATAGATAACATAATTGAAGGTCAGTCATATTCTCTAGGCTTCTGACCTATCGCCATTTGCGCATGCTATATGGATTTCTTAAGCCTGGCTGAAATCATTCAAGATATATTTTGTCAACAAGCAAGATGGGCATACAGACAGACGGAGGGACCAAGCAGAGAATACCCTTCGGTCAAACCTGGCGGAAGGGTACGCTTCAACAGGCTTAAGCTTTTTTTTTTTTATATTATTCATCAACTTGAAACATACATGACACGTGTACACAGTTACAATACAATATGGTCTTCAATAAATACACAACACAAACATATACAATAACAGACATATACACGTAATCGTTAATAAAATTCATTCGTATTTTTTCAGGCAAATATAAACTGTTATAAAAATTCATATTATTACACTGATAGGCTTTCATTTATTAAGTAATCTTGTACCAAACACCATTTCTTACGGAATTTGTCTTTTGTGTTATTGATGGAGCTGCCAACTTTTCGTTCATATACTGTTCACGGAGCATATTCACAAGAGCTTTAAAGTTTAGAGATTTCAAATTTATTATTTTATATATATGTTTTAGTTAAAGGATTTGCATGTTCAGAAAATGTTGTTCTATCCCCCACCCACATATTATTTTATCATTTGATATAGGGCATTGAATGCTCAGAGTTTCACTCAGCCATTTTTATTCTTCCTTCCAAAAGTTTTTAACGATAGGACAGAATAGGAATAGACAGTATTTACACATACAGTTTAGCAAATTATAGCTCCTACATATTAGTATTGCTGGACTGCTGGAAGTATCTCAACAGGGATCAAGAGTTCACAGTTTCTGTACGAGTGAATATTGATTTCGATATATTTCACCGAGCGAAAACTTCAATTCCCCGACAAAATTAATGTAAGTAACATTTTCTTCTAATTTGGATTGATCACAGAAATACAAGGAGGACTGAAAGTTTGCCAAAATTGTAAGCTGCCATCCACTTGCCGTGCAGTTTGGAATAAGGAAACATCATTCTAGAATTCTGCAGTCCCTAGAGACTTATTCATCAGAGGTTTTTATCTCCTTGTACTGCTAGAGGCGCACTGTAAGGCCCAAAGTCCCTCGCCAATTGGCTTAACCAATTAACAGAACAGAATTAAGTGAGCATGATGATTCACATTGACATTTCCATGTCTGTCTGATCTGTGAAAGCTCAAATTCCACATATTGGGCACTGTGGTTGTGGACGCGTATCTTAATGTATGTCTAGAATAGAGTTGCTCAGCAATGCATCTTTACACTAAATGACCGCAGGGCTGGAAATATGGATATGAAATATGGATGTTGTTACCAGCTAATGTACAGGTTGCTGTGAAATATGAGTTGGCAATCTGTCAAGCTGTTGGTATGTTATTTTAGTCAAAAGGCCTGCTGGTGATAATCTTGATGGACACTTGGTGACAATTTGCTGGTTTTCTGGATGTTGTAACTTCCTCATTTCCAGTTTACCGATAGATAGCCCTAATCTCGAACTGTTACAGATCCTTTTTACCCTTCTGCCAATTTGGCCGAGAGATATTGTCGTCCATCCGTCCGTTACCACAGTATCTGCAGAAACGTTTTTGGATATTTTGCAAAGTTATGTTGCCTACCTATGGCTTGGATGCCTCATTCATGATTCAACCGTCGTCCATGAATGAATATCCGCGTCCATAATCTAAAGGCCTATTCCATATTCCATACAAGACCATTAGCACCAAATTCAAAAAGACAATCATAGTATACATAAACATAGGCTAGTTTCCTGCAAGAGACAATCGGTTAACAGTTTTCAATGATGCCAACAAGACCTCATGATGTTCCAAAAATATCAAATCCGTATATCTGATCAGTATTTTTAATCCATATGATATTCTTTGTAAATTCGTCATACGAAGTATGATGTATCTCAGTCACGCCTTGATTGTGACTGTTCATATGAGCACCATGAGAATCTTTAAGTACATGGGTTCATACGGCCTCTAGCCCCGGGCTAATCGGAACGACACACAATTTACGAAACGTAAAGCCATAGATATTGCACGCTACGCTTATATTTTGCTATAAGCATGCGATATGTATCGCCAAATTTGAGTGAAGGAGCTTGGTGGTATGGCACTGTTTTATAACTTTATGCAACAATGTTTTGTGATGTTGATTAAAACCGTCACATTTAACACAGGATCTAGCAAATGCTACTAGGTGAGATATGCATACGCCATATGCAGGTTCCACTGGAATATTACTGTCCAGAAAGGGATAGTTTACGATGTCGAAATTGTAATCATCTCTCCTGACATAAAGTCGACGAGAGAGAAGGCCTGCTTCATCTTTATAGAGATATAGGTCTAAATATAATGCACCGGTAGGGCTATCTCTAGTTACTTCAATTCCAGTGGTGACAGGCCACTGTGAAAAAGGGGTATCAATTCACCAACCACAACTCGCTGGTCATGTTTTTAAATTGACCCGTAACGGAAGCATTCACATCCGAACTGACTCTGCTGCATTTAGAATGCAACAAACTTTCCCTGACGGCTAAATATTGTGTATGTTGAAACCTGTGTACACCGACCATGCTTGGAACCAGGTTATGGTGTGAAGTTTGCCCGTGTTCTGCTTTATCAAGGTCCAAAATACTTTAAATTGAAGTACTGTTACCATGGATAATGTCGGTATTCAGAAGCTGGTCGGTTTATCCAGGTGTCGGTATTCACAGGTTTGACTATATCACGAAACTACATGGACCATACATTGTGACAGTGGAACTTGGGGCGTGGATGTTATTTAATTTCTGGTCTATTTTCTGGCGTTTTATTTCCGTCAGTGAATCGCCGTGAATCGCACGAGAGGACTCTTCAGTCATGGTAGTTGACTAAAGTTTGTCCATCCCGCCCGTTACCGTTCGGTAGCGCCCGGTACCGCCCGGTACACTGGCCGGTAACTTTTACATCTGTCCGGTACACCTTACAATACTACTTTGGTGTCCAATACGAAGTTTTGTATGTCCCATGTAAATCTCGGATGATATTTGCCGTTTTCTGACGTGCGCGTTTGATCGAACTCTCCACAGTCTAGTCTGGAATCATCCCGACGATCTTTCCTGGTCGGCTTCCCCGGTAACGTTAGAAACATATAGAACTGGCTGTTGTCATGTCATTATCGTGATAGAATTATAATACCCCGTCGCGTGACCGTATATACGTTATTTTGTTAACACCGTCTGGTACGGTTTTCACCGTCTGGTACTTTCTAGATATTCGACGAATGACTTTGCATTTTATTTATCGTCTTTCAACCTTAAATTTTGACCTTAAATCTGTCAGTATTCTCCATGGCATTTTGGTACCGGGTGCTGCCGGACGTTACCGGACTTTAGCGGACGGGGTTAAGTCTCGCCCCTACCATTAGGCCTACCATGTGATATTGATAATATGTCATGCTTGAAATACCTTTGTGATTTCTTCCATATGAAACCCCAGTACTGTTGTTTGATTTACCAGGACTCAATTACATAGGGAGACGTCACGATGTATTCGTGTTCACTGGCACAAAGATCATTAATGCCGTGTACGGTCAAAGAGGTGTGTGCGGTTTGTCATTCAGCAATTTCACTGGGCAGAGTCAACTATTGATTTTTTACTACCTCAAAAGCAGACTAATTAAAATGAACAAACTTTAGTGGAGTCTAGGAACCAGGATAGTACATCAGAGAAATACCATAGATGTGCTGTTAGGAAAAATTTGTGGAAACGTTTTCTCGATATTCCACGAGATTCCATCAATCAGCCAATGACGACAAACTCAATTTGACTGTGATACCAACAACTTACCGGCGGTCGGTCTTTTGACATTTTTATCACCTGGCTAAAGCGGACTTTATACGGCGGGATTAAATCCTTTGGAGTTTAAGTTTACCACGCACGATGTTTAGACCTTATGCCTTATTGGGATACCGCTTCTCTTTTCTGTTTACCATACTGGTTCACGTGATGTTAACATATGTAGTTTCAAACAATTCCCACGGGATTTATATAGCGTTGATGTCCGATATAATGTTTCGTGATATTATATCTGAGTTTACTGAGATTGACTGAGTGTGTTAAGTTACATGTCGATAAACAGTATACTGATAGTATACATACGGTACCTTCACTCAATCATGACTAACAGATACCCGAAATTAGCTGAGGCGAAGTAAATCAAATGTTTCTGCCCTCACGGTACTGCGCTTGGTTATTGCATTGATGTCAAATACGCGAACCTTGTGTTTTATTCATGTAAGAGAGTGGATTCCGTGGATTTTCTCTGGCCCTAATGTAGTCTTTGACAGGCTTATCCAATATTTATCCCCGACACAACAGAAATAATAATGCGATCAGAGAGTTCTCCGGCAAAGATTTTACACCGTCCGCTCCGTTGATATTTGATTTTCTGACAAGGAATCAGTGAGAAAGTGGAGACGAATGTACGGTCTATAAATCAATTACCGGGCATGACAAAGGAATAAAATAGAGCCATTCTGTACACGCAGCCTTGGTAGTTTCTTGAGTGGGACAATAGCTTGACATATTGGCATTCTCTCCATCTTGTTTTCCTCTCAATTTTCATGTATCTCGTCAGGCAATTTAGATCGATGTGTTGTCGACACATGGACACAGGTATCACTATTAGTACATGAAAACATATTGGCTATACATTGGAAAACAATTTGATACATGTATGTGCTATTTGGACAAATCACCATTCTTATCTGTAGCTTTGTCTGTAATATTGATGTCTTGATTTTTTGTATTTTTTTTTTGTATCCTATATATAGTACCGCTAATCTCAGGCCTGCAAGTGCCTACTATATTTTGAGTCATTCCTATATTTTACTCAAAACCTCCTATATTTTTTACTTTTTCTCGTGAAAACTTTCATCAATGCTCTGAAATGAGTCAATTTGGCATCAGAGACTACATTTCAGAAAGAAAAAACAACATTTAAATCTCTCTTTCTTTAACCAAGCAGCAGAATGGATCTCCTCAATCACCACCACTAATCAGTGAAAATAATTTTATCAAACATCAGAAAACTACCAATTTTGGAACATACAATGTAGTATTGACCTGTCTTGCACTCCCTTATTTTCTATATTTTCCTATATTTTATTCAGAAAATTCCTATATTCCTCCCATTTCTTTGCCAAATTACCTGCTACATTTGCTCCTATATTTTCACTGTGAACCACTTGCAGGCCGATATTCTGATATTGTCAGTGATCAGCATTATACATAATAGAAAATAACTTCATGACGGTGTGCATTAAAACTAACGACAATGCCACACTGCCACATACGACAGATATATACTGCTAAAGTTTTCATTAAATGTGAATATCACAGGCAGGCAGGAAAGGAGCAAGAGATCGATCCCTCCCCAGAATATTCTCGTTGTCAATGAAGCTTTAACTTCTTGTCCCACGTATATGGGTCAGGCTCTACTGGAAAACGTGAACCAGTCCAAGATGGTAACTTTTGGACTCTTGTGCAGAAAATGCGAAAAGTTTGAAAAGCACTTCAATGTTGACATTCAAGGTCCTCATAGTGCTTATAGGAACAGTCACAATCAAAGCGTGACTGAGATACATCATCTAGATAACGACTTCACAACGAAAATCATGTGGATTAAGAATACTGATCAGCGATACGGCTTTGATATTTTTGAACCATCATGATGTCTTGTCGGCATCATTGAAAATTGTTGACCACTTCTCCATTGCAGGAAGTTAGCCTAGTTTTATGTATACCATAATTTATTCTTTTAATTTGGTGCTAATGCTATAATATGAATTAGGTCTTTGGATTTTGGACGGGGAAATTCTTTAATGGACGACGGCTGAATATTGAATGTCGGACTAGACGCATGTATTATGAATTTACCCATTGTCTGCTTGGGGGTTATGCAAGTCGGACCGAAATGATACCAGCATGAAAACTATAAGATTTCAGCTCTGAAGTCTGCGTTATTTTGGTAAACCATGGCGAGTTCTCAGGGGATGGAGACACGCTACACATAAGTTATCAATAATGTTGTGATAATAATCTGGACTGATGTTATTTAGACAAATTTATCACAGGTCACTCAGTGCTAAAACACCCGTCTTTACCCATTGGTCGTGTTCGACGGTTCAAACATGGCATGAAGGATTTGGCCTCGGTTCACTAAATGATCAAATTTCGGAACAGGTGTCTGTGAATATGTTGCGGGATTTCAGCTCTGCTTACCAGATATGTGCACTGCACATGCATCTTTTTTACAGTTCGTTATGTTCAAGGTAAGTGATTTTGACCATAACGCAGTTGTGCTTGAGATGGCACTGTTCCGAATAACAAGTGGAACCTTTTTTCGTTTCATAATATCAGAATCATAATACCAGATAAGGCGGGCTTCCTATGCCAAGAACTGGAAGTGTGGAATTTTGCTTCATCCTAAAGATCCTCGTCGTAAATGGAAAAAGATAATTGATAGCTGATAAACCTGCAAATGAAACAAACGCCCCATATATGTCCGACGGACTCAACTTCTCTGCATTGCTGCTACATGTTGATTGTTGGCCAACAATGACCCGGAGAGAAAAGTCAGATATGGCATGCTAGATGAGATGATGTAGCAGGAGAAATATGGTTGAAAATTTCTGCTTCAACCATATAAACATCTGGAGGAAGAGAGTTTTTGCCTTGCATCAGGTCGTATGTATACCTTAGAGATGTTCCTGTGCGACTATTGAAATTTGGTGTATCGGCATTACAACATTATCCCCATCATCCCCTGATGGATCATCAGTACAGAAATTTGTGTACGAGCCCAGGAACCTAGCGATAAGATACATCTCGGGATATGCTCAGGTCACCGTTTTCATTTCTATTGCCTATGCGTTACTTGCAGTTCCGGTTTGGTTCATGAATTTAGAACTTTCATGTGTCTGGGCCGCTCTTCGATAACAAACAACCAGAAAAACAATCTTACTTACATGATTCTGCTGATTGGGCTATCAATGAACTACACTGAAGATCAAACCACTCCTTATCGATGGTCGCCCTATTGGCCTCGTATCAGACAGGTCAGTGACAAGAAATTCAGAATGAAAAGGATAATATAAAATGCTTTTCAGAATTAGATATTTCATTCGCGCTGACCATCAGCACAGATCAGCACACTCATCAACATTTTTGGAACACGCTGATAGTGTGCTGATTTTGCACTGCGACTATGTTCAATCGAGCTTATACGTTATACAGCACATTAACAGCACCTGCTTACTTTGCGTTGTAAGTGCATTGAATCTGCGTTGATATTGTTCTGCTAACTGAGCTGCTTTGCGCTGAACTGCTATGGCAGTTTTTTGCTGATGATACACTGTGCTTGCACTGGAATAGCGCTGAGAAATTTCCACCCTCTATCTCCCTCAACCAAGTTTTTTTCAGCTGGGCTGGCTAAAGTTTTCTATCCTTTAGGGTGGGCTAAAATATTATAGACTTATGGGATACATTCATTACCTCTGGGGGAGTTTCCAGCCTCAGGGAACTGGGCCTCACCCTCAGTCTCCTGAACTAAGCCTCATCTCACCCCATAACATCATATGTTCTGAACGCTTACATCATTTTTCATTGCTGGGACACATCCATAACCCCATTATAGCCTTCAGCAAACATTTCTATCTATGCAAAGCAAGGGATGGTTCATTTTTTCATACGTTGACCTTTTATCTCATAAAATATGCCTTGCCCAACCCATAATCTTATCGATTCTGATATCTTACAACATCGCAAACTTATGGATGGAATGTTCAGCTGCAGTCAGCACATGGAATTTTCTCTATAAATTTCAGTATACTTTTACTATTGAAAACCTGTGCTCAACTGCAGTCATCAAATACAATTATATTCATCAATCTTAATTGACACTCCTAACAACGGTATGTAGCCTATACAGCATGAGAGTCCTAAACGACTCATTCAATTACATTATCGTTACTCATGGATGTTTGTATTTATATATTCCTCAAGGTAAACCTCAATGATAAAGTGGAATGCATTAGACTTCTGGAATTACAGCAAACAAACCCATCGATTTTATTGGTGTTCCGTCCGTCAACAATCAGTTATGGGATGGACTTGTACAAGTGATAAATAATCTGTTTGCCAGGTTATAACAACACACTCTTCCAAGTGATAAAAATTGCCTGTTGTCCCTTCTTATGAGGAGAGTTCCACTGTTTTTAGGATCTCGAAACATCAGTATTATATATATCCCGAAATAAGCCTAGATAGAATAAAGAGATCTAGCATTTTGTTCTTATATAAGCTTTGTGGCAACATAAAATAAGTCGAAGTATAATTTTGCTATCTACATTTTATATTGTTCCAGTCCCTGCTGTGCTACGTGATTACCCTTTTTGACGCGGCACGATTCTCTTCAGGACTCAGACTTAAAAGCTTTCACCTATTTTCGTCTGGGGTGCTTTTGCCCGTGGGCAATCATTAGTTCGGAATTAAACACGGCACGTTGTCTCTTACTCCCTGTGATTGTGAAGTTTATTAAAAATAGGCTTGTTTACCTGAAGGCCAACACGTACAGATTTCGAGACAAGTATAGGGACTATTGTTATCTTATCTGCTCATCGAGATAGAGGATCGATGGCATTCGCCGAAGTTTGATATTAAGGACTTCGTATAAATAGAACTGGCACCATTTACGTATTTCAGTCCAATGTCCATTCTACACATATAGCAAGTATATTGATATATTTTTTTATAGATGCGAAAATCCTGTATCATTGTTTATTGATATTCTCAGAATCCGTGTCACAGTTTTCATTAGATCCGAACACATTTTTAGTGACAGTTGTAATTAAACAAATAATACTGTCACGATAGATATGCTTTTTCTGAATATTCCAATTTTAATCAAGCATTCCATGGAGAACGTATGGAAAGTTTAATGAATTACAACACATATAAGGGAAGTGAGAAGAGGTGCCGACATACTGACTGCGTCATATGACTTCACAGAATAGACTTCTGGTAAACCTATTCTAAAGCACATACCAAGAATCTAACGATTCGTGATATGTGTTGTATCTCAGGTACGCTTTTATTGTACCTGTTCATGTGGCAACATGGATGATATGACCACACGGCCCCTAGCACCGGCATAAGCGGTATTAGATACAAATCTACAGAGCTAACACGGTAGCTATCGTTTTATCTGCTGGTGGCATGTAAATCATAACCGTAATTTTATCTTACATATTCAAGAGAAGTAACGAACCACGAGAGGATGTCAACCTGTTGTTTATTTAACTACCTCAGGCTCCGAGAAGCAGATCAGAAATAAAAGAATCCTCAAATCTTTCAGTTACTGCAGAGGATTTGGTCTCCTATTTTCGCTGGATTTTGTATCACCATGTCTATAGTGACGTTTAATATTTTCTGATATTCTTATATATGTTTTCATCTCATTTTCACAGAGTTGTTCTGTCTAAGAGCATGGCTACAGTATGGATATCATTCTATGGTTGCCTTATAATGTCATAAGGATGTTATAGATCTCTGGTTATCGAAAATTTTCACCAGTACACTCAATAATTGCAGAAAAAAAATAATTTAAGGCGTATATATTGTTAGCCGAAATTTCATATTTTCTAGCCTTGCATTTCTGCAGAAACTGTTTTAACAGAATGTAACTTGGCTTTCCACCCACATCATCTCTATCACACTTTCTCTATCAGGATTATGCAGTATACATGCATGACCTAGATCATTGGCTGGCCAGATAGGCTCCGGTTCCAGGCGTCCATGTAACATTTACATACTGATTTGGGGGCGGAGCCTCCGAGTGTGCAATATCGTGTAAATATTGCATTGTTGAGTGTCTATCATGTAGCTGTTTTAACCATGTTGAGTGTCTATCATGTAGCTGTTTTAACCAATGATCATCTGATAACTCTTTCGACCAAATCTGGGAAAAGGAGGTCAGCTGTATTTCAAATACAGCACATGTGGTATTTGAAATACACCACGGGTGACTTGTGTAATGAATATAGATAGATAGTTGTTTATTAACGTCTCACCACATATAACATGATAAAAACAATACAAAGCTAAAATAGTTATAGGTGCCACTCTGAAAAGAGTTATGAGAGACGGATATTACCAATATATATAAAACATTACATAAATATGGGTTATACCTCAAATAGTTAAGAACTTTTTCCTACGTTCTAAAACGTTCTACGTGCCATTTGCGGGTTTCCGAGTACGAAAGACAACTTTTCCTTATCAGGAATACCAAGAAAGCTGTTATCACATCCATAAACAAACTGGGCCTCTTGGTACAATTGAAACCTTAAATCTTCATAAAGTGGGCAATCGCATAAAACATGTTCCTCATTTTCTATTTTATCAGAACAAACGAAACAAATACGAGACTCTTCCGACAATCCTTCATATCTACCCGTTTCAATTTTTAATGGGGCAACCCCTAACCTGAATTTTGCCATGGCACTTCTGTATTTTTATATAATTTCGTAGTAACATAAGCTTCTGGTGCATAATGGGTTTTGAACAGGGTGTACGCCCTTAACTTATTCCGGCTTCGGCCCCTAATTGAGCCAACTCTTGTAACGGCTTTTTCCCAATCGTTAACATAGATACACATCATACATTCCTTAATACACCTGGTCACATATTTCGGTGCATACATTACGTCCGTATTCAAAAAGTGACTCAAATCGTTTTCTTGGAAACATTTTTTTACCCGGAATACCCAGTTCCTATTCTTTTTATCTGCTTGCAGTACAGACCACAGTAAAACTCTTTTGTTTAATCGACGAGCAATATATTACAAGGCAACTATCAAAGGAAATTCAATGAGTCATTGGCTAATATCAACTAGTTAACTGAAGTGGCTTACATGAACTTCTCACCAGCTGGGATGGAGCAAATTAACAAGCGCGTTTTATGGTTCTCTCAATTTCTGTGTGTACGAATGGTCACAAAGAAAACGGAATCAATCACGCGATTACAAGTACAATAAACATTTTACCATTTTAAGGTTACTGTATCGGGTCCCAGTTGCGTACGTGTAGGTATCACAATTTTGCTTAATTACGGGGCAGTGCTTTTTTGTTTCCATACACACTATACATTTTCTGAAAGCCCTTGATTCCAGGAATTTAGATAAATAAATATCTTTCTCGAATTTATTACAAGAATCGATTTATTTAAAGATAAATGATGTTATTTAGAAAAGTATAGTCCTGAAAATCACGCGCTATATCAGTTTTCATCAAACAAACTTGCTTTTTTTGAATAATGAACTTTATCATTTGAATAAAAATAAGTTGCCTCAGTTTTTTTAGTTAGGCCCTGGAAGTTATGTTATCACCGTGCGGAGTTGAAAGATTGAAAAAATCTACAAAAACTCTACCCCTCTTCACTAAATCATAAATAATTCATGAACAGGTTCGAACATATAAAATTTGAAGCAACCTATTGCAGATCTACATGATTGGAATAGTGTGTCCACAGTTCATGTTTGTACATCAAATAACAAGAGAGAAATTAGAACGGGAAAAACACTTTTTGGCGAAAAACTAAATGAAGAAATCGGTCAAAAACCAATCAGCACTGTATTCGCCCGCTTGAGCCACGCTAATCCCCTGCTCGCCTTATTGGGATACTGTCTCCGTTTTCTGCTTACTGTTGGTCCACGTGCTTCTGTTTATAATTACAGGGGCCGTCTTTTAAAAGTTATTTTGCCCAGCTAGCTATCTGATTGGCTAACAGATGTAGTTTGAAATTCACACAGGATTTATATAGCTTTGAAGTCAAGTATAATATTCCGAGATTTCATATCTGACTCTACTGAGACTGATGTAGGGATTGATAATAATGCATAGTTTGTTTGATGTAGGGATTGATAATAATGCATAGATTGTATCACATGTTGATTTTTTGTCATTTTTTGCTGAATGATACACTTTCTATAATCCCCTGCAGAAAAGTAAAAACATTTATAAATACTTGCAACTTGTGGAAAAGACATTATCTATCCTATCATTAAGTTGTTTCATAATAAATAAGGGATTTGTGTGACGAGACAAATTGCATGGCTCTTCACCATTGGGACTGAATATCGAAGAGTTGATGAAATTATTTTCTCATAATATGTTTCAGTTCCTTAGGCTCTAGTTCCACTCATGTGTGTACTCAATATTATCGTGATTATCATTCAAGATAAGGACTGAATCATTGATGTATTCGCCAATACACCATAACTGACCTCCTCTTCCCAGATTTGGTCGAAAGAGGCGGAGTTCCATCCAAATGCTCAGATGATCATTGGCTAAAACAGTTACATGATAGACACTCAACAATGTAATATTTACAGGATATTGCACTCTCGGAGAATTCGCCCCAAAATCAGTATGTAAATCTTACATGAACGCCTGGAACCGTAGACTATCTAGCCAAATAAAACCAGCCGATGACCTAGGTCATGCATGTATACTGCATAAACCTGATAGGGAAGATCTGATGGGTGGAAGTTCCCAAGTTACATTCTGTTAATACAGTTTCTGCAGAAATACAAGGCTAGAAAATATGAAGTTCCTGCTAACAATACATACACCTTAAATTATTTTTTTTCTGCAATTATTGAGTATACTGGCGGAAGTTCTCGATAACCAGAGATTTATAACATCCTTATGACATTATAAGGCAACCGTAGAATGATATCCATACTGTAGCCATGCTCTTAGACAGAACAACTCTGTGAAAATGAGATGAAAACATACATAAGAATATCAGAAAATATTAAACGTCATTAGTATAGACATGGTGATACAAAATCCAGCGAAAATAGGAAACCAAATCCTCTGCAGTAACTGAAAGATTTGAGGACTCTTTTATTTCTGATCATCTTCTTGGAGCCTGGGATAGTTAAATAAACACCATGTTGACATCCTCTCGTGTTTGGTTACTTCCCCTGACTAGGTAAGATAATATTACGGTTATCATTAACAGTTTAAATGCCACCAGCAGATAAAACCATAGCTACCGTGCTGGATATTCATTAAATTTTCCAAACGTTCTGCATGGAATGCTTGGTTAAAATTGGAATATTCAGAAAAAGCATATTTATCTTGAAAATATTATTTGTTTAATCACAGCGGTCACTAAAAATGTGTTCGGATGAAATGAAAACTGTGACACAGATTCTGAGAAAATAAAAAACCAACGACACAGGATTTTCGCATTTATAAAAAAATATATATCAATTTACTTGTTATATATCATGCTATACGTGTAGAATGAACACTCGACTGAAATACGTAAATGGTGACAGTTTGAAGGAAACTACAGATAGCCCTACAGGCACATCATATTTACATCTATATCTCTACAAAAATGAAGCGGGCATTCTCTCTCGTCGACTTTATGACAAAAGAGATGATTACAATTTCGACATCGTAAACTATCCCTTTCTGGACAGTAATATTCCAGTGGGACCTGCATATGGCGTATACATATCTCGCCTAGTAGCATTTGCTAGATCCTGTGTTAATTGTGACGATTTCAATCAACGTCACAACACATTGTTGCAGAAACTTATAAAACAGGGCTATTCCTCCAAGCGCCTCCACTCAAAGTTTCTCAAATGTGGCGATACATATCGCATGCTGATAGCAAAATACGAACGTAGCGTGCAAGATCTATGGCGTTACGTTTCGTAACTTCTGTCTAATTCCGCTTAACCCGGGGCTAGGGGCCGTATGAACCCATGTACTTCTCTCTCCTCATGGTGCTCATATGAACAGTCACAATCAAAGCGTGACTAAGATACACCATTCTCTAGATAACGACTTTAGAACGATTATTATGGATTAAGAATACTGATCAGCGATACGGATTTTATATTTTTGGAACATCATGATGTCTTGTCGGCATCATTGAAAACTGTTGACCGCTTCTCTCTTGCAGGAAACTAGCCTATGTTTATGTATACTATGATTGTCTTTTTTGAATTTGGTGCTAATACTGTTATATGGATATGGAATAGGTCTTTGGATTATGGACGCGGATATTCTTTAATGGACGACGGCTGAATTATGAATGACGGACTAGACGCTTGTATTATTATTCAAACGAAGTCTTTAATATCAAAGTTCGGTGAATGCCGTGGGTCCTCTATCTCTTGATGAGCAGATGATACAACAAAAGACCCTATAATTGTCTGAAAAACTGTACGTGTTGGCGTTCACATAAACAAGCCTATTTTTAATAAAATTGACAATCATAGGGAGTAAGGGGCAATATGCCCATGATTAATTCCGAAATAATGATTGGCCACGGGCAAATCCTACGAAATGCTCCCCATATGGAAAAAAAGTGAAGGTTTTTAAGTCTGAGTCGTGGAGAGAGTCGTGCCGCGGCAAATATGGTAACAACGAAGCACAGCAGGAAATCAAAACGATAGCTAAAGCAGACAGCAACATTATACTGCGAGTTATTTTATGCTGCCAAAAAAGCCTATATGAGAACAAAATGCTGGATCTCTTTATTCTCCTCTAGGCTTATTTCGGGATCTTTGTTATACTCAAGTTTCGAGATGCTAAAAACAGTGGAACTCTCATCATAAGAAGGGACAAGAGGCACTTTTTATCACTTGGCAGAGTGAGTTGCTGTAACCTCTCAAACAGATTATTTATCACTTGTACAAGTCCATCCCATAACTAATTGTTGACGGACGGAACACCGATAAAATCAATGGGTTTGTTTGCTGTAATTGCAGAATTGCATTCCACTTTATCATTGAGGTTTACCTTGAGGAATATATAAATACAAACATCCATGAGTAACGATAATGTGATTGAATGACAGAGTCGTTTAGGACTCTCATGATGTTTTGACTACATACCGTTGTTAGTAGTGTCAATTAAGATTGATGGAGATAATTGTATTTGATGACTGGAGTTGAGCACAGGTTTCAATAGTAAAAGTATACTGAAATTTATGGAGAAAATCCCATGTGCTGGCTGCAGCTGAACATTCCATCCATAAGTTTGCGATGTTGTAAGATATCAGAATTGATAAGATTATGGGTTGGGCAAGGCATATTTTATGAGATAAAAGGTCAACGTATGTAAAAATGAACCATCCCTAGCTTTGCATAGATAGAAATGTTTGCTGAAGGCTATAATGGGGTTATGGATTTGTCCCAGCAATGAAAAATGATGTCAGCGTTCAGAATATATGATGTTATGGGGTGGGATGAGGCTTAGTTCAGGAGACTGAGGGTGAGGCCCAGTTCCCTGAGGCTGGAAACTCCCCGAGGGGTAATGAATGTATCCCATAAGTCTATAATATTTTAGCCCAACCCTAAAGGATAGAAAAATTTAGCCAGTCCAGCTGAAAAAACTTGGTTGAGGGAGATAGAGGGTGGCAATTTCTCAGCGCTATTCCAGTGCAAGCACAGTGTATCATCAGCAAAAAACTGGCATTGCAGTTCAGCGCATGGCAGCCCAGTTAGCAGAACACTATCAACGCAGATTCAATACACTTACAACGCAAAGTAAGCAGGTGCTGTTAATGTGCTGTATAACGTATATGCTCGATTGAACATAGTCGCAGTGCAAAATCAGCACATTACCAGCACACTATCAGCGTGTTCCAAAAATGTTGATGAGTGTGCTGATCTGTGCTGATGGTCAGCGCAAATGAAATATCTAATTCTGAAAAGCATTTTATATTATCCTTTTCATTCTGAATTTCTTGTCACTGACTTGTCTGATACGAGGCCAATAGGGCGACCATCGATAAGGAATGGTTTGATCTGCAGTGCAGTTCATTGATAGCCCAATCAGCAGAATCATGTAAGTAAGATTGTTTGTCTGTTTGTTTGTTTGTTTGTTATCGAAGAGCGGGCCAGACACATGGAAGTTCTAAATTCATGAACCAAACCGGAACTGCAAGTAACGCATAGGCAATAGAAACGAATACGGTGACCTGAGCATATCCCGAGATGTATCCTTATCGCCAGGTTCCTGGGATCCTGGCATCAATGATAACGACAAGACATCATGATGGTTCAAAAATATCAAAGCCATATCGCTGATCAGTTGTCTTAATCCATAAGATTTTCGTTGTAAAGTCGTTATCTAGAATATGATGTATCTCAGTCACGCTTTGATTGTGACTGTTCATATAAGCACTATGAGGACCGTGAATGTCAACATTGAAGTGTCATTCAAACTTTTGGCTTTTTCTGCACGAGAGTCCAAAAGTTACCATCTTGGACTGGTTCACGTTTTCCAGTAGAGCCTGACCCATATATGTAGGACAAGAAGTTAAATCTTCATTGACAACGAGAATATTCAGGGGGAGGGATCGGCCCCTTGCCTCTTTCCTGCCTGCCTGTCATATTCAGATTTAATGAAAATTTCAGCAGTATATATCGGTCGTATGTAGCATTGTGGCATTGTCGTTAGTTTTAATGCACACCGTCATGAAGTTATTTTCTATTATGTATAATGCTGATCACTGACAATATCAGAATACCGGTCCGCAAGTGGTTCACAGTGAAAATATAGGAGAAAATGTAGGAGGTAATTTGCCAAAGAAATAGGAGAAATAGGAGAAATATAGGAATTTTTTGAATAAAATATAGGAAAATATAGGAAATAAGGGAGTGTAAGACAGGTCAATACTACATTGTATGTTCCAAATTGGTAGTTTTCTGATGTTTGATAAAATTATTTCCTCTCAATAGTGGATGGTGATTGAGGAGACCCGTTCTGCTGCTTGGTTAAAGAAAGAGAGATTTAAATGGGTTTTTTTTCCTGAAATGTAGTCTCTCATGCCGAATTGACTCATTTCAGAGCATTGGTGAAAGTTTTCACGAGAAAAAGTAAAAAATATAAGAGGTTTTGAGTAAAACATAGGAAAATATAGGAATGACTCAAAAATATAGGAGACACTTGCAGGCCTGAGATTAGCGGTACTATATATAGGATACAAAAGAAATACAAAAATTCAAGACATCAATATTACAGACAAAGCTACAGATAACAATGGTGATTTGTCCAAAATAGCACATAAATGTATCAAATTGTTTTCCAATGTATAGCCAATATGTTTTCATGTAATAATAGTGATACATGTACATGTGTCCATGTGTCGACAACAAATCGATCTAAATTGCCTGACATCACGTGGACCAGTATGGTAAACAAAAAAGAGAAGCGGTATCCCAATAAGGCATCCGGTCTAAACATCGTGCGTGGTAAACTTAAACTCCAAAGGATTTACTCCCGCCGTATAAAGTCCGCTTTAGCCAGGTGATAAAAATGTCAAAAGACCGACCACCGGTAAAATGTTGGTATCACAGTCAAATTGAGTTTGTCGTCATTGGCTGATTGATGGAATCTCGTAGAATATCGGGAAAACGTTCCCACAAATTTTTCTTAACGGCACATCTATGGTATTTCTCTGATGTACTATGTTGGTTCCTAGATTGCACTAAAGTTTGTTCATTTTAATTAGTCGACTGCTGTTGAGGTAGTCAAAAATCAATAGTTGACTGCCCAGTGAAATTGCTGAATGACAAACCGCACACACCTCTTTGACCGTACACGGCATTATTGATCTCTGTGCCAGTGAACACGAATACGTCGTGACGTCTCCCTATGTAATTGAGTCCTGGTAAATCAAACAACAGTACTGGGGTTTTATATGGAGGAAATCACAAAGGTATTTCAAGCATGACATATTATCAGTATCACGTAGTAGGCCTAATGGTAGGGACGAGACTTAACCCCGTCCGCTAACGTCCGGTAACGTCCGGCAGCACCCGGTACCAAAATGGTATGGAGAATACTGACAGATTTAAGGTCAAAATTTAAGGTTGAAAAACGATAAATAAAATGCAAAGTCATTCGTCGAATATCTAGAAAGTACCAGACGGTGAAAAACGTACCAGACGGTGTTAACAAAATAACGTAGATACCGTCACGCGACGAGATATTATAATTCTATCACGATAATGACATGACAACAGCCAGTTCTATATGTTTCTAACGTTACCGGGGAAGCCGACCAGGAAAGATCGGCGAGATGATTCCAGACTAGACTGTGGAGCGTTCGATCAAACGCGCACGTCAGAAAACGGCAAATATCATCCGGGATTTACATGGGACATACAAAACTTCGTATGGGACACCAAAGTAATATTGTAAGATGTACCGGACGGATGTAAAGGTTACCGGCCAGTGTACCGGGCGGTACTGGGTGCTACCGAACGGCGACGGACGGGATGGACAAACTTTAGTCAACTACCATGACTGAAGAGTCCTATCGTGCGATTCACGGCGATTCACTGATGGAAATAAAACGCCAGAAAATAAACCAGAAATTAATTAACATCCACGCCCCAAGTTCCACTGTCACAATGTATGGTCCATGTAGTTTCGTGATATAGTGAATCATGTGAATACCGACACCTGGGTAAACCGACCAACTTCTGAATACCGACATTATCCATGGTCCCAGTACTTCAATTTAAAGTATTTTGGATCTTGATAAAGCAGAACCCGGACAAACTTGACACCATAACCTGGTTCCAAGCATGGTCGGTGTACACAGGTTTCAACATACACAATATTTAGCCGACAGGAAAACTTATTTGCATTCTAAATGCAGCAGAGTCAGTTCGGATGTGAATGCTTCCGTTCCGGGTCAATTTAAAAACATGACCAGCGAGTTGTGGTTGGTGACTTGATACCCCTTTTTCACAGTGGCCTGTCACCACTGGATTTGAAGTAACTAGAGATAGCCCTACCGATGCATTATATTTAGATCTATATCAATATAAAAATGAAGCAGGCCTTCTCTCTCGTCGACTTTATGTCAGGAGAGATGATTACAATTTCGACATCGTAAACTATCCCTTTCTGGACAGTAATATTCCAGTGGAACCTGCATATGGCGTGTGAATATCTCACCTAGTAGCATTTGCTAGATCCTGTGTTAAATGTGACGGTTTTAATCAACATCACAGAACATTGTTGCATAAAGTTATAAAACAGGGCCATACCACCAAGCTCCTCCACTCAATTTTTCTCAAATTTGGCGATACATATCGCATGCTGATAGCAAAATATAAGCGTAGCGTGCAATATCTATGGCGTTACGTTTCGTAAATTGTGTGTCGTTCCGATTAACCCGGGGCTAGGGGCCGTATGAACCCATGTACTTCAAGATCCTCATGGTGCTCATATGAAAAGCCACAATCAAGGCGTGACTGAGATACATCATTCTCCGTATGACGAATTTACAACGAATATCATATGGATTAAAAATACTGATCAGATATACGGATTTGATATTTTTGGAACATCATGAGGTCTTGTCGGCATCATTGAAAACTGTTGACCGATTTTCTCTTGCAGGAAACTAGCCTATGTTTATGTATACTATGACTGTCTTTTTGAATTTGGTGCTAATGCTGTTATATGGAATATGGAATAGGCCTTTAGATTATGGACGCGGATATTCTTTCATGGACGACGGTTAAATCATGAATGAGGCATCCAAGCCATACGTAGGCAATATAACTTTGCAAAATATCCAAAAACGTTTCTGCAGATTCTGTGGTAACGGACGACAATATCTCTACACCAAAATTGACAGACGGGTAAAAAGGATCTGTAACAGTTCGAGATTAGGGCTATCTATCGGTAAACTGGAAATGAGGAAGTTACAACATCCAGGAAACCAGTAAATTGTCACCAAGTGTCCATCAAGATTATTACCAGCAGGCATTTTGACTGAAATAACATATCAACAGCTTGTCAGAATGCCAACTCATATTTCACAGCAACCTGTACATTAGCTGGTAACAACATCCATATTTCATATCCATATTTCCAGCCCTGCGGTCATTTCGTGTAAAGATACCTTTGCTAAGCAACTCTGTTCTAGACATTAAGATACGTATCCACAAGCACTGTGCCCAATATGTGGGGTTTGAGCTTTCGCAGATCAGACAAACTTGGAAATGTCATTGTGAATCAACATGCTCACTTAATTCTGTTCTGTTAATTGGTTAAGCCAATTGGCGAGGGACTTTGGGCCTTAAAGGAAGTTCCCTGTACCAGTGCGCCTCTAGCAGTACAAGGAGATAAAAACCTCTGATGAATAAGTCTCTAGGGACCGCAGAATTCTAGAATGATGTCTCCTAATACCAATCTGCACGGCAAGTGGATGGCAGCTTACAATTTTGGCAAGATTTCAGTCCTCCTTGTATTTTTGTGATCAATCCAAACTAGAAGAAAATGTTACTTACATTAATTTTGTCGGGGAATTAAAGTTTTCGCTCGGTGAAATATATCGAAATCAATATTCACGCATACAGAAACTGTGAACTCTGTTGATCCCTGTTGAGGTAATTCCAGCAGTCCAGCAATACTAATATGTAGGAGCTATAATTTGCTAAACTGTATGTGTAAATACTGTCTATTCCTATTCTGTCCTATCATTAAAAACTTTTGGAGAGAAGAATTAAAATGGCTGAATGAAACTCTGAGCATTCAATACACTATATCAAATGATAAAATAATATGTGGGTGGGGGATAGAACAACATTTTCTGAACATGCTAATCCTAATAACTAAAAGATATATATACAATAATAAATTTAAAAACTCTAAACTTTAAAGCTCTTGAGAATATGTTCCGTGAACAGTATATGGACGAAAAGTTAGCAGCTTCCATCAATAACACAAAAGATAAATTCCGTGAAAAATGGTGTTTGGTACAAGATTACTTAATAAATGAATGCTTAACAGTGTAGTAATATGAATAATTATTTTCAATTACAACAGTTTATACTTGCTTCATAAAAACCCGAATGAATTTTATGAACGAGTATGTGTATATTTGTTATTGTATATGTTTGTTGTTGTGTATTTATTGAAGACCATATTGTATTAATCTGTAACTTTGTACACATGTCATGTATGTTTAAAGTTGATGAATAATATATAAAAAAAAGAAAAAAGAAGCGTTTGACCGAAGGGTATTCTCTGCTTGGTCCCTCCGTCTGTCTGTATGCCCATCTTGCTTGTTGACGCAATATATCTTGAATGAGTTTAGCCAGGCTTTAAGAAATCCATATAGCATGCGCAAATGGCGATAGGTCGGAAGCTCAGACAATATGACTGACCTTCAATTATGTTATCTATGTAAAATTGGACTATTTGTGCTAACTTTTGAAGGATTTGTCCAGGCTCTCCATAACCGAACTGAATATGCAACATATGATTGACAAGAAGCCTTTCCGATTTGATTGACCTTGGCCTATTTTATCAAGGTCAAATTTTAGTTATTGCAGTATCTCAAGGGATCATGACTCGGTTCTTCAAATTTACACTACAGTGCATTGGCAACTGGATTTACACTACAGTGTAAAATTACACTACAGTGAACAGGCAATTAGAAGCCTAGTTAAGTTGACCGTCCTTCACCTATTTCATCGAGGTCAATTTATGGTTAGTACAATGTTTCAAAGATTTATAGTTAGACACGCACGGGTATATTGTAGCCCGTGCGACTCTCATTCAATGTTTCTTTCGGATGGAAGACAACAGGGAAGAGATTCCACAGAATTGAAGACACCAATGCATAGGTTAAAATGCAGTAAATGACGATGTTCGTCAAACGTCGATGTTCGTGGTAAGAATATCCCGCATTAAATGCCCAGTTGTGTAATTATTGGATAATATGATAGCTAACTTTTTTTGTGTTCCGCTTACTTAGTAAGTCTCTATTTATTCCTGAAAAAAATTGTGAGAGTTGCGGTCCTGTGTTCTGTACAGGACAAAAGTAAACGACGATGCCCACGCGACCAGCTCAGACGGTTGAAAAGCGCTCGTCTCAGAAGACAGTTTGCGTTCTCAAAAATCATTTGGGTTGGAGTGTGGTTTGGTACATTTCACGTAAAGTGGGAGGACTGGTAATGAGCAACATCAGTAGGTAGTTCCAGGCTAAAGTACAAGAAGGTCAGTTTTCCAGGGGCGAACTGAACCTGTTTAACCTGGCACGTAATGGGACAAATCAGTAGTTCATTTTTACCTATAAACAAATCCTATTACAAACTAATGGGGTTTCTATGTACTGTAACTCTCTAGATCAGGGCTCCGGGTCCGTCACTATGTGGTATTTATTAGTCTTATTGATAACTAATATTGATAACTGTGGCAGATATGGATGGCACTTAGTTGATCTTATTTTTTTCTTCCAATAACATTAGTCTCTTTGTACACCATGATTAATAGTATATACCTGCAGCGATATTACATTAGCTATCTGATATCTGGTGAGAAATCTGGTGAGTACGATATCAATAGAATGAATAAAGATAATGACCCTGTGGAGAATTAGATTGTTTGTGGATATATTGAGAGCGGAGTAAGAGAGAAATTTAACGTCGCGTTCAGCTATATTGCAACGATCAACATAGACCTCTATTTAAAGATCGAATACCCATCAACGAAACACAAAAAAAGCCTGAAATCAGACTCGAAGAATACATCTTAAACAATCGTCGTCCACAACTGAGCAGAGACACAAGCAAGCAGATCTTTTTTACACCAAACCCCATCATTCAACAAACCAACCGCGATGTCAAACGATCTTCTCACACACGGCCGAATTTATCTTCCAGTATAACCACTTAAGGTGTACCGCAATCGTACAATATTTTCTGTAATCTTCACATCAGATAATCGCCTCTAAACTGTAGGCGTACTGCACTCGGACAATAAGTTTCCGTGAACCACCCATAATAGGTGATTTCATATATTTAAACACCATTTATATACACAAGATTCTCATCAATGAGACCGGATCCTGGAGCTACACCAATCCATTATTGGACCGGATCCTGGAGCTACACCAATCCATTATCTTGGATTAATGTGGGCATTTAAGTTCTTGTTAACGTCAATCAGATCTGTGCTGATCAACTGTCGGGTTTTGTAAATCTGGCCCAGTACCTAAATGTCTTATTGCGCCAATTACGAGAAGTTCCGAGATTTTCCGATTTGTCCACCAAAAATACACAACATCTTGGACACAATTGTCTACAATTTCGGCTTGAAATCTATACTTCAGCTCATCTAACATCGCCGAAAATATAAAGTGGTGCTAGACTTTTGCATCCTCTGCATTCAAATATTGACTTTCAACCCTGAATTCTGTGTCGTTCTCTCGACAATTTGCGAAAACGGGATATGAGAAGAGGAAATCTCTGGAATTGGCAACAGCGATTGCAATATGTCGAAAATCTCGACAACATATGCAACTGGTGATGGGTCAGACGCCATAACTAATGTTGACTTATTTTATCAACTTCAAATTTGAGTATTGCTGACAAATTGTTTAAGGATAACATCTAAACTCTCCAAATTCGCAACTATGCAACTGATGATGGAATAGCAGCCTTTCCGACTGGACTGACATAGGCTTATTTTATCAAGGTCAAATTTTGGTTATTGCAACATCTGGAAGGATCATGGTTCGGTTCTTAAAATTTATACTACAATACATAGGCAACTGGTGACTAATTAGACGTCTATTTGAGTTGACCGACCTTGACCTATTTCATCAAGTTCACATTCTAGTTAATACAATAGTTTTTAAAGGGGTATAGTTAGACATGCACGGGTGTATATTGAAGCCCATGAGGCTCTTGATCAATGTTTCTTTCATGTGGAAGATAACAGGGAAGAGTTTCCACAGAATTGAGGACAGCAATTTATAAACAAATCCTATTACTGCAACTCTTCAGATCAGGGCTCCGGGTCAGTCACCATGTTGTATTTATTGTCCGTATTAATAACTAATATTGAAAACTAGAGCAGATATTGATGGCACTTAGGTGGTCTTATTTTTTTGCTATAAAACCAGTCTTTCTGCAAATCATGATTATTACCTGCAGCGATATTACATAAACTATATGATATCTGGTGATAAACCCTGTGAGTACCATACCAGTATAATAAATAGAGAATTAGATAATGACCCCGAGGAGAATGAGATTGTTTGCGGATACTAGAGAATGAGATTGTTTGAGGATACTGGAGATTGAGATTGTATGAGGATAATGGAGAAAGAGATTGTATGAGGATACTGGAGAACGAGATTGTATGAGGATACTGGAGACAGAGATTGTATGAGGATACTGGAGAATGAGATTGTATGAGGATACTGGAGAATGAGATTGTATGAGGATACCGGCGAATGAGATTGTTTGAGGATTCTGGAGAATGAGATTGTTTGAGTATTCTGGCGAATGAGATTGTTTGAGGATACCGGAGAAAGAGATTGTATGAGGCTACAGGAGAATGAGATTGTATGAGGATACTGGAGAATGAGATTGTTTGAGGATTCTGGAGAATGAGCTTGTCTGAGTATTCTGGCGAATGAGATTGTTTGAGGATACCGGAGAAAGAGATTGTATGAGGCTACTGGAGAATGAGATTGTATGAGGATACTGGAGAATGAGATTGTATGAGGATACTGGCGAATGAGATTGTTTGAGGATTCTGGAGAATGAGCTTGTTTGAGTATTCTGGCGAATGAGATTGTTTGAGGATACCGGAGAAAGAGATTGTATGAGGCTACTGGAGAATGAGATTGTATGAGGATACTGGAGAATGAGATTGTTTGAGGATACTGGAGAATGAGATTGTAAGAGGAGACTGGAGAATGAGATTGTTTGAGGATACTGGAGAATGAGATTGTTTGAGGATTCTGGAGAATGAGATTGTTTGAGTATTCTGGCGAATGAGATTGTTTGAGGATACCGGAGAAAGAGATTGTATGAGGCTACTGGAGAATGAGATTGTATGAGGATACTGGAGAATGAGATTGTATGAGGATACTGGCGAATGAGATTGTTTGAGGATTCTGGAGAATGAGCTTGTTTGAGTATTCTGGCGAATGAGATTGTTTGAGGATACCGGAGAAAGAGATTGTATGAGGCTACTGGAGAATGAGATTGTATGAGGATACTGGAGAATGAGATTGTATGAGGATACTGGCGAATGAGATTGTTTGAGGATTCTGGAGAATGAGCTTGTTTGAGTATTCTGGCGAATGAGATTGTTTGAGGATACCGGAGAAAGAGATTGTATGAGGCTACTGGAGAATGAGATTGTATGAGGATACTGGAGAATGAGATTGTATGAGGATACTGGCGAATGAGATTGTTTGAGGATTCTGGAGAATGAGCTTGTTTGAGTATTCTGGCGAATGAGATTGTTTGAGGATACCGGAGAAAGAGATTGTATGAGGCTACTGGAGAATGAGATTGTATGAGGATACTGGAGAATGAGATTGTTTGAGGATACTGGAGAATGAGATTGTAAGAGGAGACTGGAGAATGAGATTGTTTGAGGATACTGGAGAATGAGATTGTTTGAGGATTCTGGAGAATGAGATTGTGAGTTTTATCAAATCATTCAACAAAGAAAAGCCTTGGCAGAGTTCACAGAATGACATTTCCACAATTCCACAGACGTAAAACCAGAAAGAGACGTGTTTGATTGTCATTCCTATTTCAAATATTTTTCTTGATGGAATGTAAAATAGTTCTATAATTAAAATTAAATCATTGGCAATTTATTTCAATAGTAATGATTGTTACTACTCTGGCAAGTTCTTCACCAAATGTACACCAGTGCAAAAGTCAATCACCACCCTATTTTATGAACAGTTGTATTACAACGCATATAAGGGAAGTTAGAAGAGGTGCCGCCATACTGACAGAGTCACATGACTTCACAGTATAGTCTTCTGGTTAATCTATTCTAAAGCACGTACCAAGAATCTAACGATTCGTGATTTGTGTTGTATCTCAGGCACGCTTTTATTGTACCTGTTCATGTGGCAAGACCACACGGCCCCTAGCACCGGCATAAGCGGTATTAGATACAAATCTAGAGAGCTATGATTGGTAATTGATGAGCTGTGTCGCTGTGACAACTCGTACATTGGGGATCGAGTACGGATCAACTGTGGGGCTTGATTGTAAATCTGGTCCAGTAATAAAATGTGAGTTTTATCAAATCATTCAACAAAGAACAGCCCTGAAGGAGTTCACAAAATGACATTTCCACAGTTCCACAGACAGTAAAAACAGAATAAGACGTGTTTGATTTTCAGCTCTATTTCAAATATTTTGTTTGGGCAGAATGTAAAATAGGTCTATAAAGTGAAACTATTGGCAATTTGTTTAATAGTTTATTACACTCTGGTAAGTTCTTCACCAAATGTACACCCGCACAAAAGTTAAGCACCACCATATTCTATGAACAGTTGTATTGCTTAAACATGTACAGTTTCGAACAGCGCAGCTGCGTATCTGCACATTTACTGGATCAGCATACACTGATACTCTTACAAACGACAAAAATACTGTTTTATCACCAGATCTTTATAAGGTTGACAAGACAATGGCGGAAACTGAGATAATTCATGGACGAAATAAGTCTGTTTCAGCAAATTCAATGAGTAAGTATGATGTGCGTGATCACAATGTAAGCTGTCACTATTCTGTTTACCCTCATCTCACGCGGGCAATGTTCTCGACTCGTCACGAATACTGGTAGTCAGCCGTCTGCTTTGTATCATTTGGAATACGGTTCCATAATCCCCATGGAGTGCTTGGATCAATTTTTGTCTGTATTTCGGATTTCCTAGCTGTCAGCCTGTGACCGAGGATGTTCAACAATTGCTCAAGAGGATTTCTGGTTATTTCAATTTGAAACCGGCGCTGCTTGTATTGCACTGATTTGTATTAAATAAATCAACGTTTATTTTGTGAGGCCAGGACATATTGTCACAGGCATTGTGCTTCGAGACACGCGAGTACCATCGCTCGCCTGGATAAAGACTTTTGTGTGAAATTGTCACGCACCAGGTAGTTTGTCAAAAATCTAAGACAAGTGACTGCAGGAGGTTGACCAACATTCATCGGCTCTGACCAAGTGATTGAGATCCATGTATAGTCTTTATGTTGGAAGTCAAAGTACCAAGTGGGTTTATAAAACAAAAACAAATCGTGAGATCAGGTGCAGATTACTTACAAAAAGGGGCATAACAGTTAACTGCATAAAATATTGGTCGAAACGACTTATTTTTAATAGTCGTCTATCTAGATAAATGAGTTATCGAAATTTGGTGGCTGTACCAAACACGGTTCTGCAGATAATATCGTAAAAGACAAGAATATTAAGATACCATGTATCGATTACGTTTAAAAGGGGCATAACTGCGTTAATTATGGGTGGTTGACGTGCGTCCCGCCAAAACCAGTTTTGTTATAAATCAATCATTGGTCATAGGAACATTGACGTCACATTTCCTGATTTGCAATTGATCACCTTGTGCAATAATCGACGCTATACGCGGGTGGAGATGCTAACGAACATGGAGAATTCACCTGCATGCTTCTAGAAGTGATCTAAATGTCGTTTCGTCTTAGCCTGTAGTGGTCCTATATGTTAAATAAACATGGATTGTCTTTTACATATGCCATTCCCATTCACAATCATGATAGAGAAACCAGTCCAGCTAAAAGCTATTTATTCTCTCCATTGATTTCCACTGTCCCCATTGTATTATCCTTGTAGCTGATCGTTTATATTAAATGGAAATACGGGGATTTAGCCTTGCTATCTTTGTGGACTGTCTAACTTGTCTCGGAAAGTATACTCTTATTATAATGATTATTTTGCGATCAGACTGGAAAATGGAGAGAATGGTCATTCCAAGCAAACGGCCGATAATATCGCATGTCTTTTTGATACCATGTCATATGAACTTGAATGGAGAAATAACACCTCTGCGAAAAGCATCTAAAAATTTATTGTTTGTGCTCTACCAAAGAGAAATGTCCAAGCAGTTGACAGCTCCAAGAATGGGTTTTGTTTTGTTTGCCCCTAAGTGCTCGAGCTTAATTGAACTGCTGGCAGGCAACGTCTGATAGCTCTGATGATCAGCAATCACATCTGTTTGTATGTCACAAAGACTTGTTTGGAGCATGCATGTTGATATAGGAACGGTTGTACACAAATTGATGATCCATATACGCAAGGCGGACCCTGAACTGCCATGGTCTATCCGGGCCAAAGTGATCCGGTAGGTAGGAACGAGTTTGTAATTTTTATACCCTGTTCTAATGTGATAAACCTTAACCCGAAAGTTTGGTCTCCACATACTACATACTCAGAGAATGAATGCTACTGGGCATGGGAAAACTTTGGGTAGGAGAAATTTATTTAATGCAATTTCATTGGCTTGAATTCGTCTTTTATCAGTCATTTACATTAAGTAGCGTCATTGGATGTGTAACTCTCCACATTTCGGTTGTTACTCAACTCATCCTGTACATATACTCGCCAAAAGAGAGTTGAATTTTGGAGTAATTCGAAACTCTTAAGGAATCGCTGTGAAATTTTTAACAAGTGTCAAGTCTCTGGTATTTACGAAATGACGTATAACATCTAGATGGACATCTAGATGGGGTCTTTGTTCTGTTTTGAAAATGCTTTGAGACAAACTAACATCCCCTTTTCTAACAGTTGGTTATGCCACCGTTACGGGTGTTGTATTAAATGACACGGGCGCCCTTTAAACAATGCCGAAAGGCGACACGTACTCATTCCGTTTCATCCACTAATGGAACACAAACCATCACTGCTTAATACTATGCTACGAGCCGGAAGGACTGACTTGGAAGCAGAAAAGGATGAGGCCAAGACATAGAACCACGGATGTAATTTGAACTCCCTACCTCTGACTGTGGATTGGCAGGCCTCAGTTTCCTCTTCTAACACTACATTGGTTACAGGGCGTGAAATCTGTAATTGACAGAAAATGTATGCTATAAATAAAATAATTATATCTGGCATATACATCGATGATTCAGTCTTTATCTTGAATGATATTATCACGATAATATTGAGTACCCATAAGAGTGGAACTAGAGCCTTAGGACCTGAAACATATTATCACAAAATAGACTGTTGAAATAATTCCACCAACTCTTTGATATTCAGTCCCAATGGTGAAGAGCCATGCAATTTGTCTCGTCTCACAAATCCCTTATTTATTATGGAACCACTTAATGACAGGACAGATAATGTCTTTTCCACAAGTTGCAAGTATTTATAAATGTTTTTACTTTTCTGCAGGGGATTATAGAAAGTGCATCATTCAGCAAAAAATTACAAAAAGTCAACATGTGATACAATCTATGCATTATTATCAATCCCTACATCAGTCTCAGTAAACTAAAATCTCGGAATATTATATCTGACTTCAAAGCTATATAAATCCTGTGTGAATTTCAAACTACATCTGTTAGCCAATCAGGTGGCTAGCTGGGCGAAATAACTTTTAAGAGACGGCCCCTGTAATTATAAAAAGAAGCACGTGGACCAACAGTAAACAGAAACGGAGACAGTATCCAAATAAGGCATCGTATCTAAACATTGTGTTTTTTACCGCCGAAAAGTCTGTTTTGTCGCTCGACAAATATGTATAGATTTATTCTTTCGTTGGGAAATTTAAGCCGTACGACTTCGGATTTTACAGGTTAGTTTTCCTAGGTATTCTTGCATTTACTCTTTACAACCATTTACAACGATTATTATGGATTAAGAATACTGATCAGCGATACGGATTTTATATTTTTGGAACATCATGATGTCTAGTCGGCAGGAAACTAGCCTATGTTTATGTATACTATGATTGCCCTTTTGGATTTGGGGCTAATACTGTTAATACTGGGATTAGTGTGGCTCAAGCGGGCGAACACAGTGCTGATTGGTTTTTGGCCGATTTCTCCGTTTAGTTTTTCGCCAAAAAGTGTTTTTCCCGTTCTAATTTATCTCTTGTTATCTGCTGTACAAACATGAACCGTGGACACAATATTCCAGTCATGTAGATCTTCAATAGGTTACACAATAGGTTACATCAGCTTTGAAAAAGTTGGAAGTATCACTAACGAAACGTCAGCTCCACAGCAATAAAGAAGTTATCCACAGAATAGCATTGTGTTATATACGTCGACTTCTAAATGCCTATCAAAGAAACTTCAATAGGTTGCCTCAAATTTTTAAAGACGGCCCTGTTCATTAATTATTGATGATTTAATGAAGAGGGATCGAGTTTTTGTAGATCTTTTCAATCTTTCAACTCCGCACGACGATAAAATAACTTCTAGGCCCTAACTAAAAAAACTGAGGCAATTTATTTTTATTCAAATGGTAAAGTTCATTATTCCAAAAAAGCAAGTTTGTTTGATGAAAACTGAGAGAGTTATTAGCGCGTGATTTTCAGGACTATATTTTTCTAAATGACATCATTTATCTTTAAATAAATCGATTCTTGTAATAAATTCGAGAAAGATATTGATTTATCTAAATTTCTGGAATCAAGGGCTTTCAGAAAATGTATAGTTTGTATGGATACAAAAAAAACACTGCCCCGTAATTGAGCAAAATTGTGATACCTACACGTACGCAAAACTGAGACCGGATACAGTAACCTTAAAATGGTAAAAATGTTTATTGTACTTGTAATCGCGTGGATGATTCCGTTTTCTTTGTGACCATTCGTGCGCACGGAAACTGAGAGAACCATAAAATGCGCTTGTTAAAGCAGTGATAAGCACTGAAATTACTCTCAATTTGCCCCTTCCCAGATGATGAGAAGTCCATGTAAGTCACCTTAGTTAACTACTTGATATTATCCAATCACTCCTTGAATTTCCTTTGATAGTTCCCTTGTATTATATTCATTACTCAAGTCACCCGTGATGTATTTCAAATACCACATGTGGTGTATTTGAAATACAGCTGACCTCCTTTTCCTTGATTTGGTCGAAAGAGTTATCAGATGATCATTGGTTAAAACAGTTACATGGTAGACAATAGACAATCCAATATTTACACGATATTGCACACTCGGAGGCTCCGCCCCAAAATCAGTATGTAAATGTTACATGGACGCCTGGAACCGGAGCCTATCTAGCCAGCCAATGATCTAGGTCATGCATGTATACTGCATAATCCTGATAGAGAAAGTTTCTGCAGAAATGCAAGGCTGGAAAATATAAAGTTCCTGCTGACAATATATACGCCTTAAATTTTTTTTTTCTGCAATTGTTGAGTGTACTGGTGAAAGTTTTCGATAACCAGAGATTTATAACATCCTCTCGCGAAAACTATATAAGGCAACCCTAGAATGGTATCCATACTGTAGCCATGCTCTTAGATAGAATAACTCTGTGAAAATGTGATTAAACCATATATAAGAATACCAGAAA